>JAJHIY020000018.1:0-2500 GCA_022114975.2 Lampris megalopsis | reverse complement strand
CCTGCGCTCGAAGAGGAAGCACTGAGGATGGTCTGACAGGACGCGGAAGCAGGACGGGCTAAGCTAACTGCTAGCCCATGCAGACCAGCAGTTCCAACAGTCATCCTGGTTGACGTTCGTTCCCTTGGATAGTGATTTTTTTGTTTGTTTTTTTTAGTTTGGATATACATACGTATGTGATATGCCCCTTTTCCACTACATGGTACCAGCTCAACTCGACTCGACTCGCTTCTGTGTCGTTTTCCGTTACCGTTACAGTACCCCCTCAGTGTGGCTGGTTGTCATAGCGAAATTGCTGTGAAGTCCATGATCCAAACCGCTTAGCCTTCTCAGGGTCACGGGGATGCCGGAGCCTATCCCAGCAGTCATTGGGCAGCAGGCGGGGAGACCCTGGACAGGCCATCTGGGGTTGTTTTTTTTTCTCTCTTTATGACAATTGTATACCTATTGTAAATAAAAGTTTTTTTGGGGAAAAAAAAAACAACAAAAAAACAAAACAAAACAAAAAACAAAACAAGGACATCAAGGGGATACTGTACTTAATCCTCGGTATGTGGCTGTTTGCCACAGCAAGAAGAAAACATTTGTTCCAGAAGAGGCTACAGGCAGCAAAACAATGGACTGCAGTAAATACATGAGAGTCTGGGAAGTAGTACAGAAAAATACAGGGGAGTCTGGGAAGTGGTACAGAAAAATACAGGAGAGTCTGGGAAGTGGTACAGAAAAATACAGGAGAGTATCGGAAGTGGTACAGAAAATACAGGGGAGTCTGGGAAGTAGTACGGAAAAATACAGGGGAGTCTGGGAAGTGGTAGGGAAAAATAAAGGCAAGTCTGGGAAGTAGTACAGAAAAATACAGGCGAGTCTGGGAAATAGTACAGAAAAATACAGGAGAGTATCGGAAGTGGTACAGAAAAAATACAGGGGAGTCTGGGAAGTAGTACGGAAAAATACAGGGGAGTCTGGGAAATAGTACAGAAAAATACAGGAGAGTCTGGGAAGTAGTACAGAAAAATACAGGCGCGTCTGAGAAGTAGTACAGAAAAATACAGGGGAGTCTGGGAAGTGGTACAGAAAAATACAGGAGAGTCTGGGAAGTAGTACAGAAAAATACAGGCGAGTCTGGGAAATAGTACAGAAAAATACAGGCGAGTCTGGGAAATAGTACAGAAAAATACAGGGGAGTCTGGGAAATAGTACAGAAAAATACAGGCGAGTCTGGGAAATAGTAAAGAAAAATACAGGAGAGTCTGTGAAATAGTACAGAAAATTACAGGAGAGTCTGGGAAGTAGTACAGAAAAATACAGGCGAGTCTGGGAAGTGGTACAGAAAAATACAGGCGAGTCTGTGAAATAGTACAGAAAATTACAGGCGAGTCTGGGAAGTAGTACAGAAAAATACAGGCGAGTCTGGGAAGTAGTACAGAAAAATACAGGCGAGTCTGGGAAGTGGTACAGAAAAATACAGGCGAGTCTGGGAAGTAGTACAGAAAAATACAGGCGAGTCTGGGAAGTGGTACAGAAAAATACAGGCGAGTCTGGGAAGTGGTAGGGAAAAATACAGGCGAGTCTGGGAAGTAGTACAGAAAAATACAGGGGAATCTGGGAAGTAGTACAGAAAAATACAGGCAAGTCTGGGAAGTAGTACAGAAAAATACAGGAGAGTCTGGGAAGTAGTACAGAAAAATACAGGGGAGTCTGGGAAGTAGTACAGAAAAATACAGGGGAGTCTGGGAAGTGGTACAGAAAAATACAGGAGAGTCTGGGAAGTAGTACAGAAAAATACAGGAGAGTCTGGGAAGTAGTACAGAAAAATACAGGAGAGTCTGGGAAGTAGTACAGAAAAATACAGGAGAGTCTGGGAAGTAGTACAGGAAAATACAGGAGAGTCTGGGAAGTGGTACAGAAAAATACAGGCGAGTCTGGGAAGTAGTACAGGAAAATACAGGAGAGTCTGGGAAGTAGTACAGAAAAATACAGGGGAGTCTGGGAAGTAGTACCGAAAAATACAGTAGAGTCTGGGAAGTAGTACAGAAAAATACAGGAGAGTCTGGGAAGTAGTGCAGAAAAATACAGGAGAGTCTGGGAAGTAGTACAGAAAAATACAGGCGAGTCTGGGAAGTAGTACAGAAAAATACAGGCGAGTCTGGGAAGTAGTGCAGAAAAATACAGGAGAGTCTGGGAAATAGTACAGAAAAATACAGGCAAGACTGGGAAACAGTACAGAAAAATACAGGCAAGACTGGGAAATAGAACAGAAAAATACAGGGGAGTCTGGGAAGTAGTACAGAAAAATACAGGTGAGTCTGGGAAGTAGTACAGAAAAATACAGGCAAGACTGGGAAATAGTACAGAAAAATACAGGGGAGTCTGGGAAGTAGTACAGAAAAATACAGGGGAGTCTGGGAAGTGGTACAGAAAAATACAGGTGAGTCTGGGAAGTAGTACAGAAATGTACAGGCGAGTCTGGGAAGTGGTACAGAAAAATACAGGAGAGTCT
>JAJHIY020000015.1:545000-577614 GCA_022114975.2 Lampris megalopsis | reverse complement strand
CGACACGACGATGTTAGAGTGTGTGTGTGTGTGTGTCTGTGTGTGTGTGTGTGTGTGTGGGGGGGGGTATAAGAGGGTTAACAAAAGTGACAAGGGAGGGTTTCATTCTATCTAAGTTAGCCTTCTCGACAGGTAACTCACTTAGACGACGGCCTGAGTGAGTGGGTGGGTGGGTGAGTCAGGCCGTCGGGGGGGGGGGGGAGAGAGCTCCACTTTGGTGTCTGTCTCGATACGAGCCGGAGGCAACACATGACCCGGAGGTCCGGATTTCTCTATATAAAAACCCACCTGAGAGTCGCCGTAATAAAGACTTCTCTGACAGATGCAATATACCCCCAAAGAGAATTTTCTGGAAAACTTGATTTGGGGGAGGGGGAGGGGGAGGGGGGGAGGACTGGGACGGGATTCAAAGTTATTTGTGAGCGGTTATTTTCTGAGATCGTAGACCCCAGGTTGCGTTAGAGGAGTCATCCGTATCAAATCTGCTGTAAACGGATTTGTTTTTTACCCGACTCAGGAGGAAGTTATTGGAAAACACACTTTGCAGAGTCCGTCGTTTCTCTCCGGGGATCGGTTGGGAAGACTGCGGTGGTACGGGACACACACACACACCCATCAGCCAGAACATTAACACCACCCGAGGCCTCCACCATCAGGGAATACCAGTGTCATGAAGGGGTGGAGTACCTGGTCTGCAACACTGTTTAGGGAGGTGGTTCATGTCAAAGTAACAGCCACAGGAATGCCAGGACCCACCCGGACAGCATCCGGATGTGGGCCACTTCAGGCACTGATGCGGCACTGATGGCCCTGACAAAATGGATGTGAGCCTGAAGTGGCCCACATGTATAACAGCAAATATGGCCCAAACATGCCAAATCACATGTGGGCCTTTTCTGGCAAAGCTGCGGTGCTCTGGGCAGCATGTGGTCTGGATGTGACCCTGAAGTGGCCCGTGTGGTGAATGATGAATATGGCCCAAATATCACAAAACAAATATGGCCACCTTTGGCAAACACGTGGCATATGCAGCATTGCTATGGCTTGGTTCTGGCCCAGATCTGGCCAACAGGAGTGGAACCGCCCAAGTGCCGTCATTCCATGCGGTATGTGGGCCGGATGAAAGAAAGATGAAGGTCGGGTGTGGCACGGGTCCGGGTCACAGCAGTTTTGCTATCTGGGCAAGGTTTCCCGGCAGAACACTGTCCAGAGCATCACACTGCCTTCCTCCCGTACTGCATCCCGGTGCCACCTCTTCCCCGGGTAAACCACACACACGCACCCGGCCCTCCACACGGTGTAAGTGATTCATCACACCAGGCCACCTCCTTCCACTGATCCGTGGTCCAGTTCTGGTGCCCATCGTAGGCACCTGCGGCAGTGGACAGGGGTCATCCTGGGCCCTCTGACCGGTCTGCAGCTACGCAGCAAGCTGTGATGCGTTGTGTGTTCTGACACCCGTCTATCACAGCCAGCATGAACTTGTTCAGTAATTTGAGCTGCAGTAGCTCTTCCGTGGGATGGGACCGGACAGGCGAGCCTTCGCTCCCCACGCTCATCAGTGAGCCTTTGGCACCCATGACGCTGTCGCCGGTTCACCAGTTGTCCTTCCTTGGACCACGTTGGTAGATACTTGACCACTGTGTACCGGGAACGCCCCACAAGTCCTGCTGTTTCGGAGATGCTCTGACCCAGTCGTCCAGCCATCACAATTTGGCCCTTGTCAAAGTCTCTCAGATCCTTACACGTGCCCATTTTTCCTGCCTCCAACACATCGACTTCAAGAACTGACTGTTCACCTGCTGCCCAATTCATCCCACCCCTGGACAGGTGCCGCTGAAACGACATCGTCCATGTTATTCTAATGTGTTGGCTGATCGGTGTATATCCTGGGAAGATAATCCACACACTGCAAAAAATGCCATGTCAAAATTGAGACAAATTTTAACATTTCATTTAAGTAAGAACCCCCCCCCCCAAATAATCTGCCGTTTGTTGAAACGAGATAAAATCGCTTGTTTACCTGAAATTGCATCGACTGTCATGTATTCTACCTGGTGTGAAGCATAACGGGTGTAATCAAGGAATAATTAGACCAAACCACTCCAAGACTCTCCACCAAAAGCTGTATTTCACTTGTAAAACCAGTCTCTGTTAGAGGGAACTACTGAATTGGATCACGCGTGTTCTTAAACCGTGATGTGTAGTCTTAGCTAGTTGTTGAGGAGTCAGTGGATCTTGAAAGAAGACGAGATGCTCCTGTGTGACGTGCAGACGGACGGACGTTTGCGGAGTCATCGCGGGCACCGTTATTTCTAAAGAGCGGAGTCTGATTTATGATTCATTAATCTCAGAGATGCCGTCCGAGTCCCGCAAAGATCTGGTGACGCGAGACTGCCCCCCCACCACGAAACGACCCCCCAGGTCGTTTGTACAAGCAGCTTACACAAAAGTGGTTCATTCAAGTGTACTATTCTAAAAACCAGTGGGTGTACTTCCAGTTTACTTTTTGAGCACTTGTCAGAGATATACTAAACAAAATTATACTTAACTATACTCACAAGTATACTGCTAGTACATATACCTGAACTTTACTTATGTAAGTTTACTTAAAAAAATAATCTTCAAGTATACTGTTTTTTTGTAAGGGTTATCACCACCTATAGTGAGGTGTTAAGCTACTTCCTGGCGGTCCTCCGTCATTATAACACGTCACTTCCCCCGTAACAATAAGCATCTCCTTCCATAAGCTGTGGTGAGAAGGAATATTAATAAAAGCAAAGTTTAATATCACATAGCGGTTATAACGTCCATGCTAGCTGACTTGCTAACTTGTGGCTAACGTTAAGTTAGCTCTTATGACGTCACTCATAGTAAACACACTGCCAATAGCAATCTGACTTACTACACTAGACGGAGAAACAACACAAACACACACTGACTACAAAAACCCACAATGCACAGAGGCAAAAAGTATCTGTGGCATATCTCCTGCCGCCGGTAGGGGGCGCTAATTTAGGAAGCGCTCCTGTGGGTCGTATGAGAGGACAAACGACCCATGTGGTGGTCTGGGTTGGAGGAGTTGTTGCGACCTGAAGGTGCTGGTCCGGTGTGACGAGTATTTCCTCGTGGTTACGTGTGACCTGCTGGTACACAAAACCCCGCAGTACAACAACAACAACAACAACAACAACAGCAGCAGCAGCAGCGGCCCAAAGAGGAAGCGGCTCGTTCAGTATGCGTGGCCACGGCGGCTTGTGTGCTTCTGGGTCTCGTTAGATTAAAGCCTGAGCGTGAGCGGATGAAATCTTCACCCCGGTCCACGTCTGTCAAAGTTTCCATTGATTAGCCCGAGGCGCCCCCCCCCCTCCCCCCTCCCCCCCCCCGCGGTGCCTTAAACGGTTTCTGTGTATTGCTGTTACAGAGGTTAACAATTATTTTTTTTTCCTCCTGAAATGAGGGGCGCTGACCCTAATACGGGGCCACTTAACGCCCATAATAAGATGATAATTGGGACCGTGATGCTAATCTCCCCCTTTCGTCCCACCTCCAGCACCGTCAGGTAACGCTCTGTAATAGATTACATTTTGCGTTAGTTACATTTGTCGGCGTGGAAACGGAGCGCATGTACACATGTGCACACGATGCACATGATGATTGCGGACGGGGGAGGGGGAGGGGGGTTGGTCGGTGGGCTATGACTTGAGATAATCATACTTCAAATCATCTCTTCCTTTTCCCTCCCAATATTCTCCCCTTTTTACGCCCCGCGCCTCCCTCCCCCGCGTGTGCGCTCCGCTGATGACTGTTGTAATCGTGTGGTTGTGGGCTCCATTTCCCCCGAGGGGCTTCCCCCAAATTAAAAGAAGCGATCCCACTCTTCCGTCATCCCTTTCTCCCCCCCCCCTCCCTTCCCCTATCACCCTCCCCTCTAAACACTCGCTCATTCGCACTCTGCACCCCCCCTCCCCCCCACACACACACACACACTCCCACCCGTGGATGCCATGCTTACTTGAATGGAACTTGGTCTGTTTTTTTTTCTTCTTCTTCTCTTTCAAGCCTGATGTCACTAATGAATAAATAAAACACACACAAGCAGTGGATTGACTTTCACGCATGGCTGCACCGGCTTTGATGAGCACCCCCCCTTCATGCACACACACACACACACACACACACACCACCACCACCACCACGCCTGTCTAACAGACGAGCTGCTGAGGACAGCCACTCTCCACCCACCTCCTCCTCAACACTTGTTCTGTACGCAGGAAATAACCATTTTGAGGCCTTACAGGGCCCGTGTTTCAGACGACGGCGTTTGAAAATAACCTAAAATGCAAATTCCAAACCTCACACCCGCCAGTTGTTTATACCTCGCCAATACTGGCGGATGCAGTGACCAGTGCGGCTGACCATCTGTGTTAATGCTACCCAAACATTTTGTGTTGATGCTTTAGGATGACAGGTACTCAACTCGATATGTCCTGGGACGCATCTGGGGCCTCACAAAGGGAACGTCAGGGTTCCTGTGCGAAGCTGCAGCGTCTGGAGACGTGCAGAAACAGAATTTGGAAAATGGAACCCTAAAGCTTGGAAATTGTGGAAAAGTTAGGAAAATCATGGAAACGTATTGTTGGGCAGTAACAATGCACTATACGGTCACATCACATTGTTTTGCATGGTTTTGGACTCTAAGTCATCTCAAATATTGCAATGTTTCTTATCATGAAGAATACTGATCTCTAGAGTAACACAACATGTTTGACTGTCAACATAAATAATACTGATCACCAACCAAAACCCTCACATCTAGTGAGGAGGTTTAAGATCTGGGAGAGGTGGGTTTTGAAATACAGAATATATCTGAGCTGCTGAAACAGCGCCCTGTGGTGGCCTGGCGGCCTGTCCAGGGTGTTCCCCCCCACCTGGCATAGGCTCCAGCATCCCCGCGACCCCGATTGGGATAAGCGGCTTGGATAATAATAATAATAATAAATGCTTTACGGTGGAAACCATAAGCTTACTAGCAGCTAACAGAAGTAACGAACCTTTCGCATGCTCAGAATAGGCCCACATGTACCTCTCACGATATTCAGCTGTCATGAGAATGACACCTCTTATGCAAAACTCAGACAATAGTGAAACAAACTGTTTTCCGATCTACCAACATGATGTAAACACATCCAGTGGTGGGGTGGTAGTATTTATATTGGTTGGAAGATTTCTACCACATCACCATCCAGTAAACGCAGAGCTGAACTTCAGGACCAACGAGGACACACAGTGTTATAGACGCAAAGCACAAACCATTGTTGTGTGATTTTTGTTGTGAGCAGAACGATACAGGATCGTTGTCTTTGTGTTTGTGAGTGGAAGAAGGCCTAGTATTGACTGCACAGTGTCAGCTGGGTAGCTAACGCTGCACATTATTTATATCACATCATAAACTACAGTTACATGGCCGTGTGTATTATTCACAGAGGACTGGGGCATAGTCCCAGACAGCATCCGGATGTGGCCACTTCAGGCAATGTTGCAGCACCGATGGCCTTCTTCTGGCCCTGACAAAATGGATGTGAGCCTGAAGTGGCCCACATGTATAATAGCAAATATGGCCCAAATATGCCAAATCAAATATGGACCACCTTTGGCAAATATGTGGCACATGCAGCATTGCTATGGCTTGGTTCTGGCCCAGATCTGGCAAACAGCAGCGGACTGCCCAAGTGCCATCATTCCACACGGTATGTGGGCCGGATGAAAGTGTCGGTGTGGGACGGGCCCGGGCCACAGCAGTTTTGCTATATGGGGTTGCGATCACAGCATTGTAAGATGGTGACAGATATACTCTTAGCCCCCCCCCCTCGGTTCAGGGATGGGGTCGTTCCCTCTTCACATAGATGGCCTCTTTGACTTCCCGTTCCAACCAGCGTTCCTCCCTATCATGGATGTGCACATCCTCATCCCTGAAAGAGTGGCCACTGGCCTGTAGATGGTGTAAACTGTGGAGTCCTGGCCTGTAGATGGTGTAGACTGTGGAGTCCTGGCCTGTAGATGGTGTAGACTGTGGAGTCCTGGCCTGTAGATGGTGTAGACTGTGGAGTCCTGGCCTGTAGATGGTGTAAACTGTGGAGTCCTGGCCTGTAGATGGTGTAGACTGTGGAGTCCTGGCCTGTAGATGGTGTAAACTGTGGAGTCCTGGCCTGTAGATGGTGTAGACTGTGGAGTCCTGGCCTGTAGATGGTGTAGACTGTGGAGTCCTGGTCTGACGTGTTAGCTCTCCTGTGTTGTGCCATCCTCTTGGCCAGCGTCTGTTTGGTTTCCCTGATGTATAAGTCCCGGCAATCCTCCTGGCACTCAACACACTATATTGCTCTCGATCCTTGGGGTGGACCAATTTTTTGCCCAGCGTGTTTCAACTTTCTGTGATTTCCTTTCCTGGATTTATCGAACATGCATAAAGACATTCCTATTAAATCGGTTTCCCGGAGACCGGCCTGTGTTCGGAACCGCTTGCTAATGTACTAGTCATACCACATATGATGTCAAAATGAGTATGTGTAACAAACAAAATTAGAGAATCACATTTGAAAATGTTACATGATGTATATCCAACTAATGTATATATTTCAAGATTTTTAGAAGTGGATAACAAATTATCTTTCTGTGAAACTGAACAAGAAGTTATAACAGATTTGTTTTACAGTTGTCCGTTTTGTATTGAATTTTGGAAAGACTTGGAGAGTTATGTGTTTAGCAAAACTTTGCATGTTATTAGTATTGACGGTAAGAATATTGTCACTTATTTTGAATATACAGATAAAAAAATATGTACCATTATTTTGCTAGGTACAATTCATATCCACAAAGCTGGAATACTTGAAATCAAGACCTTTATTCAAATTATTTTCGATAGACATTGAATATTACTCTGAGTCTCTGAATTTCACAATAAACAAAAAAAGGTACGTCAGTGAACCAAATTTATTTAGAAATGTTTAACTGAAGAAGTTCGTCACCGAGTTACTTCATTTGCCCCCCTCATTTATTTGTTATTTAGTCATGTACTTTTTATTCCATTCCTCTTTGTTGGAATTAAGTTTGTTTCCGTTTATACTTTAATTTAATGCACCGGAATGACGGACTGTGTAGCGAATTCGGGGGGCAGTCCGGGAACCGCCACAACCGGGACGCGAACCCATGTCTCCCACTCCGCAAGCGACAACGTTAACCAGTCGACTAAAGTTCATATTTTCAACAAAAAAGGCAACCCAAAAAAACTGCATTGTATGTGACGTTTGTGTACGGGAGAAATACCCGGATGTACACTAGACTAGCAAGCATTTCTGAGCGTACAGCCGCTGTCCCAGAATGCATTTCGCAAGTTAGCGGCAGCGACGACTGACGGGAATGTTAAAGTAAGCTAAAAGCAACTGTTATTTTCGCTAATAAGTCGGTTAATATATCACTTCATTAAGTCTTAATATGTATTTTTCAGGCGAGAACGTAACCATGTAGAGAGGTACGGCCAGTGAGCAACGCAAGGCATTGTGGTACTTCATGTGGCGGAAGCTACTGTGGTAGTAGCAGTAGAGGTAGGCGTTACGGTGGGATTTATATCTAATCCGATGCAAAACAATAGAAATACAAACGGTAGAATGGTGGACAGCTGCTGTATTATCAGCCGTCGTCATGACCGGCGTGGGAAACGGAGCGGCGGTTGATCGGCGGTTCAGCCGGATCTTTCCGGTTCCCGCTTGGAAGCGACACGGCGGAAGTGAGGTCACCGGGTTAAGGAATGGGCGTTGCGTGGTGTGGGCAGAGCAAACATCTCCTCCAGCAGCATCCCCCCCGACACACCTTTGTGTGTTCACGGCGTTTCCACACAGGTAAGGTAGAACCAAACCACGTGTGGCTGTTATGCGCTCCCTGCTAGCTGCGTAGCATGGCGTGGGGTGGCTGCTAGCTGCGTAGCATGGCGTGGGCTAGCTGCGTAGCATGGCGTGGGGCGGCTGCTAGCTACGTAGCATGGCGTGGGGCGGCTGCTAGCTGCGTAGCATGGCGTGGGGCGGCTGCTAGCTGCGTGGGATGGCGTGGGGTGGCTGCTAGCTGCGTAGCATGGTGTGGGGCGGCTGCTAGCTGCGTAGCATGGCGTGGGGTGGCTGCTAGCTGCGTAGCATGGCGTGGGGCGGCTGCTAGCTGCGTAGCATGGCGTGGGGTGGCTGCTAGCTGCGTGGGATGGCGTGGGGTGGCTGCTAGCTGCGTAGCATGGCGTGGGGTGGCTGCTAGCTGTGTAGCATGGCGTGTGGTGGCTGTTAGCTGCGTGGGATGGCGTGGGGTGGCTGCTAGCTGCGTAGCATGGTGTGGGGCGGCTGCTAGCTGCGTAAGATGACGTGGGGTGCCCTGTTCAACATTAATGCTAATATTAATTTACACACTTAACAGCAAAGTTGTTTAAAATTAAATCAAATATAACACCAGCTGTTGTTTTCAGTTAAAGTTCACATGGGCCCTCTTGCGGCGTGGTGGAACATGAATATAACATAAAAGACTTTGCTTTAATTTACACTTTCCACAACTGGAAACTTCTGGAAAGTTGCAGCTATTTTTTCCTCTTCGGCAGTTTTGGCAACGCCTTTCCAGGCGCACTGTGCTGATTACGATACAGCGCCACCACATCGGCGACGGCGTAATGCCGCAACTGCAGTTAGAAAATGACAAATCCACCACGTGCAACGCTCATTAGAAAATGGTGTATTTTATTAAGACCCCCGCTGAGAGGAGGAGGAGGCGGGACGGGATTTGACGGAGGCGGCCGCCTCGTAGTTCTCTATGCAGGAAAACCCCTGAGTAGCTTTGTTGTGGTGAGGCGTGGTTTAGCAGCGTCAGTCTGTGCAGAGGGGACTCAGTTGGTTGTGGTGGTGGATATGTGGTTGTGGGGAGCAGAAGGTCTTAGCCAAACCAAGAGGCCTATGACAGGATTAAAATCATCCCTGAGTATTAGGCTGTTTTAATTCAAATCCAAATGCACTTGAGATTACATCCGTACTGTAGATTTCCAGCCCCTCCTTAACCCAAAATGTCTTCTTTCCAGCATTTCAAAGAGCGTACTCCATATCTGTGCATGTTGAATGCTAAAAACCCCTTGAAATCTGGCTTGACTACAGCTGAGGACTGAAACCTTACATTATCATAAATCGCCTCGGCTGCTGCTAGCTGTGTGGCTAAAGCCAGTGGCGTGTGTTAACTAGTTCCTGCCAAATGTGCAGCACGCCAAGCAGGGCATGGGTATTTTGCCACTAATTATGCTGTAATGGTGTCATAAATTACGAACAAATCAAGGTGATGCATTCGACGGACGTTTTAATGAAAAGTGTGACTGGGTCAGCCCCAGAGGCCTGAGGGTTTTGCAGGCATTTCACCTGGCTGTGTTATCCATCACCTGATAACAGCAGGATGAGATCCATATATAGGGTGTAGCGGAGACGGGTACAACTTAGCGGTTGAAAAATAGATTTTCCTCGATACAGATCCATTTTGTCCTCGTCACTGTGTCAGGTTCGGTCGTGGAATTTTCAGCAGGCGAGTGTTTCCAGGTTTACGCCTTATGCTTTTGAACAATCGATCTGCCCCTTTCCAGCTGTGCTGCATCACATATCGATAACTCTAGACCTACACAGATGCCTACACGGGCCTTTATTTTGCTCTTTCTAAGATAATCAGATGACGAGGCCTGCTTTTTGTGTGTGTGTGTTTTTTTTCTTTTCTGAATGTTGTTTCTTGCCCTGAGATCTCTGAGAAAGTGGCCATCCATCCCCGGCATAGCCAGTTAGATCGAAGAGTTTTGGGACTCATTGATGTGTCATTTGTCCCCAGTGCACAGGACCCACTGCGGTTCTTGCCGTGGCTGCCAGACAAATGGCGGAGAATCATTAGCGAGGCTGATTTGATTTACGTCCTGTGTAGACGGGGCCACCCAAATGATCTGCCTCGCCGTGGCCGTCATCAATCACCGGCAACCAGAGGGCACTGCAAGCATGCATGGGGAAGAGTGTGGGGTGGCACAGCAGTGCACCCACAGGGCTGTGTGTGTGTGTGTGTGTGTGTGTGTGTGTGTGTGTGTGTGTGTGTGTGTGTGAGTGATAAATCTGGATGTATACGTGTGTCTGTTGTGAGCATATGTGTGTAATTACACTACGGTGGAATGGAAATACTGTAAATGTGTTTGTGTATGGTAAATCTGGATGTGTGTGTCTGTTGTGAGCACGTGTGTGTGCATGCTGGGACTGTATCCGTACTAATCCAGAGAAGTTCGAAAAAGCTGTTCTCGCAGTGAAAATGGGGGGAACATTTTCCACCCACATGAGCATTTTCTGGTCATTTTTGAAAAGTTTGCCGTCTGCATCGGAACATCGAAAAATTAGCAAAACGCCGAGGGTCCGGGTAGCGTAGCGGTCTATTCCGTTGCCTACCAACACAGGAATCTTGAGTTCGAACCCCCGTGTTACCTCCGGCTTGCTCGGACTATTGGCCGTGTCTGTGGGAGGGAAGCCGGATGTGGGTATGTGTCCTGGTCGCTGCACTAGCGCCTCCTCTGGTCGGTCGGGCACCTGTCCAGGAGAAGAGGGGGAACTGGGGGGAATAGCGTGATCCTCCCATGCACTACGTCCCCCTGGTGAAACTCCTCGCTGTCAGGTGAAAAGAGAGGGCTGGTGACTCCACATGTATCAGATGAGGCATGTGGTAGTCTGCAGCCCTCCCCGGATCAGCAGAGGGGGTGGAGCAGAGACCGGGACGGCTCGGAAGAGCGGGGTAATTGGCCGGGTACAACTGGGGAGAAAAAGGGGGAAAAAAGAAAAATGCCGAGGGCTCGTCTGTTGAGCATGTGCAGGCCATTTGAGCCGACAGCTTTGCCCCGAGATCACAAAACAGTCAAAAGCATCATTTTTTTGACGTCCACACTGGAACATTACACCAGCACTTTCAAACGTGTCCACTTTGATTTTGAAACGCTCCGTTTCCGGTGGTGTTAAAACACCTGCTGCTACTACTTTCGGCTGCTCCCGTTAGGGGGCGCCACAGAGGATCATCCGTTTCCATCTCTTCCTGTCCTCTGCATCCTCCTCTGTCACACCAGCCACCTGCATGTCCTCCCTCACCACATCCATAAACCTCCTCTTTGGCCTTCCTCTTCTCCTCTTCCCTGGCAGCTCCATATTCAGCATCCTTCTCCCAGTATACCCAGCATCTCTCCTCCACACATGTCCACACCATCTCAATCTTGTCTCTCTTGCTTTGTCTCCAAACCGTCCAACCTGAGCTGTCCCTCTAATATACTTGTTCCTAATCCTGTCCTTCTTCATCACTCCCAATGAAAATCTTATCATCTTCAACTCTGCCACCTCCAGCTCCACCTCCTGTCTTTTGTGCCACTGTCTCCAAACCATACAACATAGCTGGTCTCACAACTATCTTGTAAACCTTCCCTTTAACGCTTGCTGGTACCCTTCTGCCGTGCATTCTTAGTGCCGGTCCCAAGCCCGGATAAATGGGGAGGGTTGCGTCAGGAAGGGCATCCGGCGTAAAATCTTTGCCAAATCAAATATGCGGTGGCCTTAAAACACCGACTTAGCATAAATGGAAGGCCAAAACGGAGAAGAAAAAAAGATGCATATTCAACCAAATTCAGCCATGTTAGTGTGGACTAAGATTACACTGTGGTGGAAAGTACAGTGTATTTTGTAAGTGTGTGTGTGTGTGTGTGTGTGTGTGTGTGGTGGGAGTGGGAGAGAGGAGATACTGAATATGTGATTGTTTTTTCTGTCGGAGAGCATCTGCGCTGCCAAGGTTGAGGCAGGGGTGTAGCACAAAATCCTGGGCCCTATACATGAGCAGTCTCTGTGGGGCCCGTTCCTCTTTGGTCTCTCACGCGTCACTTTTTTGGGTTCTAGCATACTGCATATTATTTACCATCACAGTACATTAATCTATTTTAACCTAACATAACCTGACTTAACGATGTTGCAGCGATTGAAAAAATGTACAGCATCACTTCAAACTCTGATGCATCTTGGGTACTGATGCTGACACCCATGATGTTTATTCCACAGTAAATGCCCACTGACGGGACCTTCTTGTTTGCACAGTCATTGATTAGATCTTTAAAGTCCAGTTGTTTTGCTGATCAGCTCTCAGCTGAGAGTAGTTCCAGGCTGTCCAGCCTCTCCGGGGACGTCGCTGATCTGAGGTAGTTTACATGTACTATATCACATCCATATGAAATACATGTGCTATATCACATCCATATGAGATACATGTACTCAATCACATCCATATGAGATACATGTACTATATCACATCCATATGAGATACATGTACTATATCACATCCATATGAGATACATGTATTATATCACATCCATATTAGGTACATGTGCTATATCACATCCATATGAGATACATGTGCTATATCACATCCATATGAGATATGTGCTATATCACATCCATATGAGGTACATGTACTATATCACATCCATATGAGATACATGTACTATATCACATCCATATGAGATACATATACTATATCACATCAATATGAGATACATGTACTATATCACGTGCACATGAGATACATGTGCTATATCACATCCATATGAGATACATGTATTATATCACATCCTTATGAGATACATGTGCTATATCACATCCATATGAGATACATGTACTATATCACATCCATATGAGATACATGTGCTATATCACATCCATATGAGATACATGTACTATATCACATCCATATGAGATACATGTGCTATATCACATCCATATGAGATACGTGTGCTATATCACATCCATATGAGATACATGTGCTATATCACATCCATATGAGATACATGTGCTATATCACATCCATATGAGATACATATACTGTATCACATCAATATGAGATACATGTACTATATCACATCCATATGAGATACATGTGCTATATCACATCCATATGAGATACAGGCTGACAAAGTATACCATGAGCATTTAGTTTTGCCAGCTTAAAAAAGAACATTTTATAACATAGTTTGTGGTACAAAATGATCAAAGTTATTAGATATGTAGTCAATATAGGTGCCTGGGTAGCATGGCGGTCTATTCCGTTACCTACCAACACGGGGATCCCTGGTTCGAATCCCCGTGTTGCCTCCGGCTTGGTCGGGCGTCCCTACAGACACAACTGGCCATGTCTGCGGGTGGGAAGCCGGATGTGGGTATGTGTCCTGGTCGCTGCACTAGCGCCTCCTCTGGGGCGCCTGTTCGGGGGGGAAAGGGAACTGGGGGGAATAGCGTGATCCTCCCATGTGCTACTCCCCCCCCCCCCGTTGAAACTCCTCACTGTCAAGTGAAAAGAAGCGGCTGGCGACTCCCCATGTATCAGAGGAGGCGTGGGGTAGTCTACAGCCTTCCCTTGATCGGCAGAGGGGGGGAAGCAACGACCGGGACGGCTCGGAAGAGTGGGGTAATTTGTCGGGTACAACTGGGGAGGGAAAGATATGTAGTCAATATCACTTCACTGATTTTATGATCTGGTTTATTATGTGAAGTCCTCTCAAGTCCTTAAGCTCCTGCTTGCACCCCAAATATACTATATGTAGTTATAATTATATAACTGGATATTGCATAATGAGAATCCCGGGTTTGGATCAGCTCCAAGAAGTGCAAGGACCCCTCTGCATATAAAACAGATGTTTAAGTTGACGTAAAATTATTTTAACGATAGCAAATTGCAAACTGATGATTCCCCGAGTGTGGGTTCGGGTGTTTGTGCAGTGGGCTCGGTCGACTGCCAACTCAACACCATTTAAAATTCTGCCCTGTTAGAAAAATTATACCCTCGCCTGATCTGAAAATGTCTCGCCAGAGGCCAGAGAACTAGTGAAATTACTACCCCCCCTCACGGGGCCTTGAGATCACAGTTAAATTTAGTTCAGTTGCTTGGGATTAATCAAGACACTCCAGGACCCGGATCCAAGTCAGGGCCCCCTTGAAGATACTCCCCTTTAACGCTGCAGTGTGTGTGTGTGTGTGTGTGGATGTGTACTTCTGTGAGGCAAACCGAGAGGGCAGGGAGCCGATGACAAATTTGTGCGTTTCCGTTCGAGGTGCTCGTGATTAACGGCCAACTTCAGCGTCCCCGTGAGTGTGTCGGCAGCTTGGCAGGATTCCACGGCGCCTCGTTCACTTAGAGAGATAGCTGGCACCCGTTCCAGTCGGGGGCAGTGGCGGCGGCGGCGGTGGCACGCAGTTCACGCGTCAGCAACAATCCCTCGAAGCCAGCAGCGACGAAAAACGAATCAACGCTTCGTTAATCGAATCCAGACCACCTCCCATCGTTACCGCCCCCGTGGTAAACTACCATGATGGGGTATTATTGGAACACGCATGCGCTAATATCTCCCTGTGATATGCTAATGAAACACTAATCCTTTATAGTGTGCCTCTATTTGTCCTTTTGTAGTGAGTTTTATAAATCCAGTGCTGTGGTTCTGCTGGACCCAAGCTACAGGAATACCAGATTACATGTGTCGTGTCAAACCCTGAATTCACGAGTCCACTACAGGCCCGTGTTGTTTGTAGCTTATACGGTGGGATAAATACTAAACGTTCTGCAGTAACGCCACGGTGGCGCAGTGGTTAGCGCAGTCGCCTCACAGCAAGGGGGTCCTGGGTTCGAGCCCCGGGGTAGTCCAGCCTTGGGGGTCGTCCCGGGTCGTCCTCTGTGTGGAGTTTGCATGTTCTCCCCGTGTCTGCGTGGGTTTCCTCCGGGTGCTCTGGTTTCCTCCCACAGCCCAAAGACCTGTAGGTCAGGTGACTCGACCGTGCTGAATTGTCCCTAGGTGTGACTCTGTGTGTGTCAAGTCAGGTCAGTTTTATTCGTGTAGGCCAACATCACAAATGACAAATTAGCCTCAGTGGGCTTTACAGCAACACAACGTCCTGTCCTTGGACCCGCACATCGGATAAGGAACAACTCCCTAAAAACCCTTTAACAGGGAGAAAAAACGGGGAGAATCCTCAGGGAGAGCCACAGAGGAGGATCTCTCTCCCAAGACGCACAACGTGCAATGGATGTTGTGTTTACACAATGCAGCACTGAGAGAGGATAACACAACTATAACTGAATTATAAAATCTATGAAGACTATGATGCGCAGGATGCCAAGCAGTGTCCAGACGCCAAAGCCCAGGACCTGAGCCACGCGACCACCGTCGCCACGTAAAACAAGAAAGAAAAGCTCGGTTACATCGGTGACCCCGGCGTTTGTCTGCTGGACGTTTCCTGAGCCAGCTCTTGGTGAACATGACTAATGCGGTTTCTCTCAAGCTGCCGGAGTTCGGGGAGTCGTCTGCCTCGGCTTGGTTCGCCCAGACAGAAGCGCAGTTCACGGGAAATCACCGCGGACGCCGCAAAACACTGTTATGTGGTGTCGGCTGTCGGCAGGTCAACAGCAACCAGAGGGGTGAGCCTCCTCAGAACTCCTCCTCCTCCGCAGCAGGGTAGATAGGAGACTCGAGGCTCACCTGTTGAGAACTCCTGAACTTTCTGGCGCTGAGCGAGCCAGCCGGCTCTTCTGTCTACACGGCCTCGGTGACAGTAAGCCGTGTGTGTGTGTGTGTGTGTGTGTGTAAGTCGGTGGCCCTGTGTGATGGCCTGGCAGCCTGTCCAGGGTGTCTCCCCGCCTGCTGCCCAGTGACTGCTGGGATAGGCTGCAGCATCCCTGCGACCCTGAGAGCAGGATGAGTGGTTCCTAATGGATGGAGGGAAGTTCTCCAGGACTAGCCTACATACAGAAACATCCCATGTTCCAGAGGGTAATTATAGTGTGTACGAGCACATGTGTGTGTATGTGTATGTGTTATGTGTTGGGGGGGGGTAAATTAGCTGGTTGTATAAGCAATTATTGGGGCACACTATGTACCTAAGCACTCTAATAGGTATGTAGAGAAGGCATTATTCAATTAGAGTGGCGGTTGGCTGTGGCGCGGAGCGGCGGGCCGGTGACAGCGCCGGTGTCTTCTCCTTATGAAACAACCTATTTAAGCTAAATCAACTCCCACTTAAGAGCTGCGGTAATAAGCGTGCGGCGACGCCCGCCGGCCCGCGGGGGCCCATCCGTCATGCTGTAATACGAAATCAGTATGAGTGATAACACCTCGTCCTGCTACAGCGCCTTAGCTGCTGCGGGAAGCTAGCACGCACACACACACACACACACACACACACACGATGACATACACACTTAACACATACACTCATATGCTTATTGCTAGCAGCAGCAATACCGCTGGATGGCACTGCTGATTTCCCTCTCCCAACCACCCCACTCCTTCCCCCCAAAATGCATATCCACACAGAGAGAGAGAGAGAGAGAGAGAGAGAGAGAGAGAGAGAGAGAGCCTGCATAGAAGAGGTATGGCTGAACATGGGTGTGCCATGGGGGATGTGAGTATGTTTGTGTGCATGCATGCTTATTGGTCTGAGTCTGTTTTTTGTCTATGTGTACTTGTACATGTTTGTGTACTATATGTATGTTTGTTTGTGCATGCTGATGCATGCTGGATGTGCATGTGCTATCCATCCGTCCATTATCCAAACAGCTTATCCTACTCAGGGTTGCAGGGATCCTGGAGCCTATCCCAGCAGTCATTGGGCGGCAGGCAGGGAGACACCCTGGACAGGCCGCCAGGCCAACACACAGAGTGCCCCCCCCCACCACACACACACACACATATACACACACTTGCTCATGTTGCTCAATAATCAGCCAACAATAAAGGAAAGATTTTTTTGATAGAAATCAGGTCATAAACTATCTCGCAGCACCAAATTCAAACACCATCAACATAATCTTTACCCGCTCAACTCTGTACAGCAGGACTCAGCAAGCACTTGAAAACAAAACCCATCCTTCGTTCCTTTCTTTTTTTGTGTGTGTGGGTGTTTTCCCCCTTTTTCTCCCCAATTGTATCCGGCCAATTACCCCACTCTTCCGGGCCGTCCCGGTCTCTGCTCCACCCCCTCTGCCGATCCAGGGAGGGCTGCAGACTACCACATGCCTCCTCCCATACATGTGGAGTCACCAGCCGCTTCTCTTCACCTGACAGTGAGGAGTTTCACCAGGGGGACGTAGCATGTGGGAGGATCACGCTACCCCCCCCGCCCCAGTTACCCCTCCCCCTCGAACAGGTGCCCCGATCGACCAGAGGAGGCGCTAGTGCAGCGACACACACCCACATCCGGCTTCCCACCCTCAGACACGGCCAGCTGCGTCTGTAGGGACGCCCGACCAAGCCGGAAGAAACACGGAGATTCAAACCGGTGATCCCCATGTTGGTAGGCAACAGAATAGACCGCTACGCTACCCAGACACCCCATTATATATTATTTTCATTGGACATATTATCTCATTGTTTACTTTCAAATTTCTTCAATAGTGCCTACCAACACGGGGATCACCGGTTCGAATCCCCGTGTTACCTCCGGCTTGGTCGGGCGTCCCTACAGACACTATTGGCCGTGTCTGCGGGTGGGAAGCCGGATGTGGGCGTGTGTCGCTGCACTAGCGCCTCCTCTGGTCGGTCCGGGCGCCTGTTCGGGGGGAGGGGGAACTGGGGGGAATAGCGTGATCCTCCCATGTGCTACGTCCCCCTGGTGAAACTCCTCACTGTCAGGTGAAAAGAAGCGGCTGGCGACTCCACATGTGGTAGGAGGAGGCGTGTGGTAGTCTGCAGCCCTCCCCAGATCAGCAGAGGGGGTGGAGCAGAGACCGGGACGACTCAGAAGAGTGGGGTGATTGGCCGGATACAGTTGGGGAGAAAAATTCTACAATAGTAAATTGGCCTGTGGGACCATCAGAGTTGTACATCTGAAAAAGGAGTTTTCAAAAGGTTTTGAAGTTATGTCACGTCTGTAAATAGTGACAATATACTGCTGCTGTGATATATACAGTATATATATGTATATATATAGTATATATATATACACACACACACAGTAAATCTGTCACATGCTGCAGACTAATCAGTTGCACCATGGTATTAGCCGAGAACTCATTACGGCGCGTTCGGTCCCTTTCCCAGAACACAGGCCCTCGCTCAGATGAAACCCGCTCAACAAAATCTTCCATAACAAACACAAACAAACAGGCAAAATGATGTCAAGTATTTCCACAGCTGAATTATGGATAGATGAATGAACAGATGAAAACAAAAACAAAACATCCGCCGCGTGATGAAAAACACTTCATAATGGGAATGTGTGGAATGTTTGAGAAGCTGGGGGTTCCACCAGCCGCCTCCCCTCTTCTCATATTTTGTTTGTTTTTCTCCCTCGGTCATTCCGTTCATTCTGCACATCTCTCTCTCTCTCTCTCTCTCTCTCTCTCTCTCTCTCTCTCTCTCTCTCTCTCTCTCTCTCTCTCTCTCTCTCTCTCTCTCTCTACCTCCTCCCTCTCTCTTTCTCTTTCTCAGTGGCTCATCAGTGTGGTTGTTCTTCGATAATGACTCCCACTGTGGCAGCAGGGCCCCTTTAAGGTTGAGGTTGCTCCCCACCCACCCCACCCTCCACCTCCACCCCCCCCACAGCCCTTCTCCAGCATCCCCTCTCTCTCTCCCTCCCTCCTCCCTCTCCACCATTCTCCATGCATTATTCATGGAACCACAATCAAATGAGGGAACAACGGTTGGTAGCGGCAGACATGGTGCATGGCTCTTCCTCCCCAAAAGTCCCCCGAGGTGCCCCAGTCTGGTACCCGCCATTGCCCACCCCCCCTAAACCCCAAACCAACCCTCCACCCCACCTCCTCCCTTCCACTCACCCCGACCAGCCCTGTGACAGACATTTTGATTGAGGGGTGGTAGGGTGGGTGTGTGTGTGTGTGTGTGTGTGTGTGTGTTAGTGGACAGAGCAACTCCACCCGTATTACTTCCCTGGGGTTGGTTGGCAGTCCTTCTGCGCCAGCCAGGTCAACAGTGACCTCCGCTGCCCTTTTGTGGTCCCCGTCGCTTCCTCTTCCTCTCCACAGGGCTGCTCCATAAATGTCTGGCACCTTTTTGTGGGGGTGGGATGGGGGACTTTTTTTAGATGTGAAGCACCTCATGAACCTGGCTTCCAACTTACTCACTCATGAACTGTCAATCAGTCTCACGGTTAGAAGTACCATCTGCACCCCATCACTTTTCTCTCCATCTCGTTCTATCACTTGGTATTGCCCATGCAGTTTCATTCAGGGTAGGTTTTCACAGAAACATCCCTGACAGAGCTGCAAGTGTGACGTGCTCCGTCACCTTTATTTTACTCAAACAAGTCAGTATTTTGATAAACGCTTTGAAGTGTTAAAAGCCCCTTTTCCACCGCCCTGGTGCCGGTGCCTAATCTTGAACCGGTTCCACGCTTTTCCACCGAAAAAGACTGGTGCTGGTGCCAAAAAACTGGCACTGGCATGGTACCACAAAATTGCTGGACCAGAAGTGGGAACCTGACGTCAGTGGCTATGGGAGGGGCTACCGCAAGAAATTCGCCGCCCCTTAACCCTTGGCGCATGTCTGTTGATGTCGAGTTTCGCAGTAAAAATAAGAAATTCACCGCCGTTTTGAGGAAACGTGAGTGAAAGCTTCAGTAGAACAACGGAGCAAATCACGAATCCCTCATTTCCGCTACGTCACGTTCAGTTCTGTTCTCAAACCTGTCGAAATGCGGGCCGGTTCTAAAAAGGCACCAAGGGAGAACTGGTTCAGCATCGGCACCAGCACCGCTCTGGTGGAAAAGAGGCTTTTGATGTGTTATCTTGATTTTCTGGGTTGTTGCTTAGCTAAAAACGGGATTCAGATGAGATAAGCTTAGCTCTGTTGAGTCGGTGCAAAAGCGTCTATTTTGCAATGTTAATGTTAAGTGTCCAGTCAGGATATGATGTAGTAACTCATGTGTAATGTTAGTTACTCAGTTGAAAAGGTGCAGTTGATACTTGGCCTTCCAAATATAAATGGAAGACAATGAACCTGCGTCGTTCTGCTCACAACAGTTGCACTTTGCATGTTTGACACTCCTCTTTCCGGCGTGTTCCCTGTTTCTCAGGGGTCGCCATAGCAGATTTTATAGTTTCCATCAGTGCCCTGTGAGGGCGCAGCGCCGATGGCGGTCGTGGTTGACCCGGGCCTTGACTGATCTGGTATGGTCTTGTCAATCCGCATACTGATTTGGCAAAATTTTACGTCAGATGCCCTTCCTGACACAACACTAACCCTATGGATGGGGCACAGGTACAGCGCTGGACGCCACCCCAGTATTCATGGACTTGTGCCCATGCCTGTCGCCATGTTTGATACTATGGCTTCATTTAGCCTGGTACAAGTGACCCAATTCCATTTTTTGGCTCACGTGACACAGATCCAATGTGTATTATGACCATGTAACCAGGGAGAAAGCATGTGGAACTGGATATTTTCAGCTCTAATTTTGATCACATTCATTGGTGGAAATATGTCAAGATAGGAATTTGATATCGGCCAACGCAACTCTCACTTAACCACACAGATCAGATTTTTCAGATCATCATGAATCACACATCATCCAAAATGCAACACTCCGAAAGTCTTGCATTTGGAATGGCTTGGCGTGCAAGAATGGTTGTTTACTTCTGCATCGATGACGGGTTGTTCCAAGTGTAAACTAAAGAGTAATGGGTCTCTTACAAGTAAATGTAAACAGGAGATAAAAAACATGATAGACAAAAAAGTCCGAACTGGACATCAAGACCTGCAATGTGTCTTTTGGGATGGGATCATCTTGACGGTTTTCCAGGCAGGCCCGTACACAAAAATGGCTGGGCCCCTGAAAAGGTCTCGTCAATTGCCCCCCCCCCCAAAAAAAATCCACTTTACTCATATCGATGGATGCGCATGCTCTTCCTTTACAATGAAAACTGAGAGTGACTTACTCAGTAACGGGGGCCATAAGCACACACACACACACACACACACACACACACACACCATAATAGAACTCTTTGACACACTTAAACACACCAAAGTCAACAAAGATCTGCTACACTTACACCACCTATTTCTTCGTAGAAAATACAATTTCTTACCTTCATCTTTGCCTCTTATGCCCCTTTTCCACTACATGGTACCGGCTTGACTCGACCCGACTCGCTCTTTTTCGTTTTCCGTTTCTGGAAATTACCGGCATTTTGGTAACTTACCACTTTTTTCTGGTACCACCTTTGTCGAGGTTCCAAAAAAACTGGAGCGGGTACCAAAATCAACGCAGACCTCTGATTGGTCAGAAAAACGCATCACTGCGTCATTTTGCATCCCTGCGTCCTTTTGCATCCCTGCGTCCTTTTGCATCCCTGCGTCATCAGTGCACACATGGGATTTTTCTGCAGTCCGTTGTTTTGCTGCCTGTAGCCTCTTCTGGACAAAGGTTTTCTTCTTGCTGTGGCAAACGGCCACATACCAAGAATCAAGTACAGTATCCCCTCGATGTCCGCCATTGTTCTTGTTTGTCCTTACAATGGTCGCATTGAAGATGACATCACAGCAGTTTAACCAGTCGTCTCTATGACAACCGGCTACACTGATGAGGTACTGTTACGGTAATGGAAAACGACACAGAAGCGAGTCGAGTTGAGTCGGTACCGTGTAGTGGAAAAGGGGCATTATACAGCCATCTTCCTTGTCTTATTGGATGTAAAGTCCTTTATGTTGTTTTTAAATTCCATCCGTTCAGCCAGTTCACACTCAATGGAAAATACTGCCATTATCATTGCTTACATTTAGGATGAACATGATTATTGCTGGCCTCCATGCCCCAGAAAGCTTTCCCCTTATCCCCCTTATGAGCGGCCCTGTTTCTAGCTAGCCGGTCAGTCACATCGGTGTTGAAATCTCGCAGTCAAAGTTTTAATGATATCGTGATTTACTTTTACCATCTTTGCAAAACCCTCTTTCTTCATAAACACACCAAACAGACATGGATGAGCCACTTCTCTCGCCCCTGTGCCCTCCATGAACTGCGCTATAGCAACAGGCAATCATCTGTTGGCAAAGGCCTCGACGCCACCACGGCTCCTGCAACTTGGGCCCAGTTTGATGCATTATTCATGGGTCTCTAGTGCTTATACATTATCATCTCTCACCTGGCAACCGTTTCAGCGCCGGAGGGATGAAACGCAGCAAGGGAAGGAGGGATGAGGATGGATTCTCCCGTGTCAGTAAACGAGACGTTCACGCGGGCAGTTAACCAACGTGGGAGATGAGGAGAGTTTCACACTATGACACGCTCCTCCTGTAATATTGTCATAAGCACAGGAGGAGGTTGATGGAGGCGACTGTGTTTCCACTCGCAGACAATGCCGACCCACTGATTACTGGGCAAGATTAAAGGACGGAGAGAGAGAGAGAGAGGGAGGGGGAGAGAGAGAGCAAGAGAGGAAGAGGAAAGTTTCTGGAACGCCAAATAGTTTCTGAATGGAGAGAAAATTAGACCAGAGACAGTAATCCGATTTGTTTGGCATTTACAAACCTTGAAGATGGCATGATAAAATATTCAGCAAAATTCTTTTTTATTTGTAAATGAGAATTATTGTGCTTGTTAATCCCTTTATCCCTAACTGTTCAACCAGCTAAGGAACTGTGAGGGAGTGGTCTAGTCCTCATTAATATTCATAAACTGACCTCTGAGTGAGTAATGGTGGGTGGGGTTTAATATTTTTGATGAGGAGAGATGAATAGAAAAGCTATTCTACCTTGAATATTTTTTCCCCCAGTAGAGCGAGCCTGTACAGGGCTTCTGGGTAGCGTAGCGGTCTATTCAGTTGCCTACCGACACGGGGATCAGTGGTTCAACTCCCCGTGTGACCTCCGGCTTGGTTGGGCATCCCTGCAGACACAATTGGCTGTGTCTGCAGGTGGGAAGCCTCCTCTGGTCGGTCGGGGTGCCTGTTCGGGGGAGGGGGAACTGGGGGGAATAGCGTGATCCTCCCATGTGCTACGTCCCCCTGGTGAAACTCCTCACTGTCAGGTGAAAAGAAGCGGCTGGCGACTCCCCGTGTATGGGAGGAGGCATAAGGTAGTCTGCAGCCCTCCCCGGATTGGCAGAGGGGGTGGAGCAGCGACCGGCACGGCTCGGAAGAGTGGGGTAATTGGCCAAATACAATTGGTTTCAACTAGAGGTGTAAGAAAATATCCATACACTGGAGTATTGGGATATTATCTTTTGTGATACTGTATTAATTCTCAAAATCACTATATCGATTTGTAATTGTTTACATGTAAAGGTTCGTGACAAACATGTTGTGTTGTGTGTAACCCCACGCCCGCCAGATAAGTGTTGTAATCTATCTTCAGCCATCTGACCCTTCCACTGCAACCCAACAATGTAGAAGGAGACAGGAAGTAGCGTAAGTCAAATGTCTGACAAACTAGCTTTATCGATCCACCAAGCCTACCGCCAATCTTCTGCCCACTTCCTTTTCTGACTGCTTACTAGAAATTAAATCCTGGTTTTCATACCACTTCCTCAAATTAATAGTGATAAAGCCGAGGTCCTCCTGGTAGGCACTAAATCTACTTTGGCTAAACCTGATAGTTTTTCTCTGACTTTTGACAGTCCTATAGTTCCTCCATCGCCTCAGGTTAAGAGTCTGGGTGTCCTCCTGGACAGCACATTATCTTTTGAAGCTCACATCAACAACGTGACTCGGTCTGCATACCTCCACCTACGCCATATTAATCATCTTCACCCATCACTTACACCTAACAGCACCGCCATACTCACTCACACCCTGCTTCCATCCTGCACTGACTACTGCAGGTCTGTCCTCTTTGGTCTTCCCCTCAAGTGTCTTCATCAACTTCAGTTGGTCCAGAATCCAGCTGCCCGTATCAGTACCAGAACTCCTTCCATAGATCACATCACTCCTCTTCTTCAGCAACTCCATGGCTCCCTGTTAAATACCGCATTGACGCCAAGATCCTGCTCCTCACCTTTAAGGCCTTAATAACCCAGCTCCTTCATATCTTTCTGAACTCCTTCATATCCACACGCCCTCCCCGCACTCTCAGAGCCTCTTCTGCTCTCCAACTCACTACACCATCGGCCCGCTGGACTACCATGGGGTCTAGAGCCTTCAGTCCTTCTGCCCCCCGCCTATGGACCTCTCTCCCACAAGACCTTCACAACACTGACTCTCTTTCAACCTTCACATCCCATCTCAAAACGCACCTTTTCAAACCGGCATGTTCAGTCTGATCCACGCTGCACTGAGTTTTGTGCAGATGATGATTTTATATTTATCTGTTGTGTTAACTTTTTATTGTCTACCCTGCTGTGTTGAGCTTATGCTGTCTGATACAGTGCTGCTGGTTTTCTGCCGGTGTTCTGTAAGGTGTCCTTGAGTGTCCTGAAAGGTGCCCACAAATAAAAATTATTATTATTATTATTATTATTGTTATTATAATTATTATAAGCACAAAGAACACAGGCCTATGAAATTGCAATATATCACCTTTCTTACAGTATGGCAGTATATCGCAATGTATTGACTCGTAACCCCTGTATCGTGCTACGCATCGTATCGCATCACCAGATTCCGGCTGACCCAGCCTAGGATGGCTATGAGGTCATAGTTTGTTGGAAGCGTTGCCTCACAGATGTGTCTCCGCCTCTGCTTTCCTTCTGTGTGATTCAGAAAAAAAGAAAAGCCACAGACAGTCTGCTCTCTTCTGGGCCGGCCCATAAATATGCTATTATGGATCCCTCGTTATCGTCATTATTGAAGCCGGAGGGGGTGGTGCCCACGTCTATCACCGCCCCGTAATGTGGGTCAAATGGATCTGACCTGTGCGGGACACAGGTGGTCCCCGGAACAGACTTGATGGGTCCATTTATTTAGCCGGCCTGGCGCCGGAGAAAGACCAGTTAGTCAATTGCGCGTAGGAGAAGCTCGTACGGATGCCAACGGGCTGAAACCCCCCCTCCCCCCACACCTCCCCCCTTTCTCTGTTTCACCCCGTAGCCCCGGCTTTGTTCTTTCCTAATGGCTCAATTAAACAGGTTAATTCAGAATGGGTACCCTCTGCAAATCAGCGATTATCACCTAGCCAGCAATGACACGAACCACCAACACACACAAACACACACACACGCACACACACACACACACAGACACTCTGCTGCCACTCTCGCCATCACTCCCCCATCCACCAGCCCACACATTTATTATTCATCGCAATCAAATAACTGAGGTGGCAGGAGAAAGTTGTATTCCTCTCTCTCTTGCTCTCTCTCTCTCTCTCTCTCTTGCTCTCTCTCTCTCTCTCTTGCTCTCTCTCTCTCTCTCTCTCTCTTGCTCTCTCTCTCTCTCTCTCTCTCTCTCTCTCTCTTGCTCTCTCTCTCTCTCTCTCTTGCTCTCTCTCTCTCTCTCTCTTGCTCTCTCTCTCTCTCTCTTGCTCTCTCTCTCTCTCTCTCTCTCTCTCTCTTGCTCTCTCTCTCTCTCTCTCTTGCTCTCTCTCTCTCTCTCTCTTGCTCTCTCTCTCTCTCTCTTGCTCTCTCTCTCTTGCTCTCTCTCTCTCTCTCTCTCTCTCTCTCTCTCTCTTGCTCTCTCTCTCTCTCTCTCTCTTGCTCTCTCTGGCTCTCTCTCTCTCTGGCTCTCTCTCTCTTGCTCTCTCTCTCTTGCCCTCTCTCTCTTGCTCTCTCTCTCTTGCTCTCTCTCTCTCTCTGGCTCTCCAGCCTCTCTGGCTCTTTCTCTCTGGCTCTCTCTGTCTTGGTCTCTCCAGCCTCTCTCTGTCTCGCTCTCTGTCCCTGTCTCTCTCTCGGTCTCTCCAGCCTCTCTCTGCATTTCAGCTCACTTTCTGTCTCCCTACTTTCAACCCCTGCTCTCCTTCCCTCCTCCTCCTCCTCCACCTCCTCTCGTCACCTCTCCTCTCCCAGGGAAGAATTGCTTTTATTGCAGCAAACAGTCAGCGGAGCCCTCGGCCCCAGCCAGCCGCCGATGCAGGCAGTCAGTCGAAGCAGGCAGCCGGGCGGCCCTCCCCGTCAAGAAAATGAGCAATTCTCTCATTGTAATAATGCGCCTCTGTCATCTCCCCATTATCGGCATGATAAAAGATGAAATATTCAGAGAGGCTGGCCTCCTAACCTGATCTGGGCGCGATATTGGGCCTGTGGAAAATGAGTTTTATCAGCTTTAATATACTCCTTGGCAGACTGACCCTTGAAATTAAACATTATTACAGAGCGGATATTTAAAAAACCGGGGCCACAAATTACATCAAAATGAAAATATTAAGGAACATTACGAATATATCAAGTGGTGCTTCGCTCCCTTTCTCCTCACACACACACACACACACACACACACACACACACAGTCTGGATTCTCTCATCCCGACACCTCCTTTCTCATCCAGGTTCGTCTGCCCAGCCACAATCAACCCCCCCCCCCCGCATCAGCACCACCATCATCATCATCATCACCACCACCGCCGCCATCATCAATGAGCATTGTAGTGGATGAGGTGGGCGACGCTGTAGGAGTCACCAGTTTGTCACGGTGAGTGTGTGTGTGTGTGTGTGTGTGTGTGTGTGAGTGTGTGTGTGTGTGTGTGTGTGTGTGTGTGTGTGTGTGTGTGTGTGTGTGTGTGTGTGTGTGTGCGTGCATGCATCAGCTTCCTCTGCATAAACTAATTAGGCCCCTCAAGTTCTCATCACATGCAGTACAGACAGGGAAACAGACCGTATTCATCAAAACACATGTAAGTGTGTCTGAGACGTAACGCAGAGGCGTGCGGTGTGTTTACAGGGGAGCCCCGGATGTGTGTGTGTGTGTGTGTGTGTGTGTGTGTGTGTGTGTTTCTGAACTGGGTGTAACTTTTAGTCCGGTCTTCGCCAGGTGAGAACACCTTTCCATCCCCTCCTGCAGAAAACCTGCCGGCGGTGGGGAGATAATTGAGACTAGCGGGCAGTTATTTTTCTAATCGCTTGATAAATGTACACAACCCTCTCCAAATGCGCTGCCCCCTCAACACAACAACACAAAAAAGTGTCTGGACTGTGATGCGGTTGTATGTGGTGTGTGGTGATTTGTCACTTTGTGATGGGGGGATATGAGAAATGCAATAAAGGGTGGAGGAGAGATGTGATTTGAATAGATTTCACAGGAAGAGGGTCCTTGGGGGGGGAGTGGGATGAGTAAGCAGCGTCCCCAAGGGACCGAATTAAAACTTTACTTTTGGTCTCACGCACGCACACGCACACACACACACACACACACACACACACACACGCCGTGCTGTTGCTTATCGCCTGCATTTGTGTTTACACTGTATATTTTTCTCTGTGTGTGTGTGTGTGCGAGTCTCATTTCTGTTAGCGTGTGTGTGTCTGCAAATGTGTTGGTGTGTGTGTCTGTTTCCACTTCTTTATGTGTGTCCCGTACAAATGGAGCTCCGCACCAATCCATCCGCCACTCCGTAACCCCCCCCCCCACACACACACACACCCCAAGGGTGTGTGTGTGTGTGTGTGTGTGCTGTACCCAGGCTGAGATGAGTATTCACAGCAGTGCTCTCCCTTAACCCAGCGCAAGGGAGGGCTTTGCATATTCAGGCAGGCCGTGTGTGTGAGTGTGTGTGTGTGTGTGTGTTCATATTTGTGTTTGTATGTCCGTGTGTGTGTGTGTGTGTTTGCGTGTGGGCATGCATGCACCGGCAACTGGTCTCTTCACACCTCCTGCAAAATGAACAAGGAGGCCGCTGGATTCCACGCCAACCCGTTCTCACTCCGGCGGCGATCCGGCTCGGCTGCGTGGCCGAAGTCACGCGGCAGACCGACACCCTGGCTGGCCAGCCGGCCGGCCGGCACTCCGCCACATGTGTGGCGTGTAAACGCTAGATAAGTTTTGCTCGGGGCCCCGGGATCTCATTTAGCAGGGTTAGCGTGTCCGGAGCGGCGGCGGCCGGGGCCATAGGAAGTGTCGCCTCGGACGCGGCGCCAAATGGCCTTCGTCCCCGCGTGGTCTCCAGCCCGCCCGGTGACACACGGCTGAGTGCCGTGTGTTAATGACGTGCTGGGGGAGGGGCTTGGTGATCTGAGCAGCAAAGGAGGGGAAAAGACAAAATGGAGGGAAAGGCGGAGGGGATGGAAACTGCCGGTGTCGGCTGCCGGAAGGAGAACAAACAGCTGAGGGAGAAGGGCTTGCTTCGCCCCCCCCCCTTCATCCCCCCCATACCCCCCCGCCCACCACTTGATTCATTATGCTGATATACACAGTATTTGCTTCCTGAGCGAGCTCCCCCGCACCCCCGCCCTCCTCGAACGCACACGCTGGCGAATGTCGACACACACACACACACACTATTGTGCACATCCATGCAGCCTCACACACACACACACACACACATACAAATGTACTCATGTCGCTACCCACGCTCCCCTTTTTATTCTCTCACTCAAACGTAAACACACACACACACACCAAGGTGGTGGTGGTGGTGCCATAAATATAGCAAAGGACGGAGCCTCGCAGCCGAGCAAGGTCAGCGGCGGCCCAGGATGACAGTGCCGTGGGCGCTGCACCGAGCTCTTGTTAGAAATGCACACAGATAGCTCATTAGCAAGGGCCCATGAGGCCCCCCCCACCCCCCACCCCCCAACATACACACACATGCACACAAACATCCACAAAAATTGATCCATTTACTATTTAATTGCTACGTTTTTGCTGCACCGTGGAACGCGAGCCGCTACTGACGCGGGCCGGGTTTGTGTTTTCTCACCAGCCGCAGCCTCGCCCTGGCAGGGATGTGTGTTTGTGTTTTGTTGATGCCAGATGTTTAACGTGCACCTGCAGGACCGTGGAGGAGGGCGGCGTGTACCTGCAAGAGCGCCTGTGTGTGTTAATCTGGATAGCTACACAGAAAGGTGTTAGATTCTTGTGTTTGCACTTTGGGTATATGTTGCTGCCCCTGTGTGTGATTGTGTGATTCCCCCTCCCCCGACTAACACGCAGACGCACACACACACATGCACGCAGACACAAACATATGCACGCAGACACACACACACATGCACGCGGGCATACACACATGCACGCAGACACACATGCACACATATGCACGCAGACACAAACACACACACGGACACACACACATGCACACACACATGCACGCAGTTGCACACTCACACACACACACACACACACACACACACACACACACACACACACACACACACACACATGCTCGCAGACACAAACATATGCACACAGACACACACATGCACGCAGACACATACACACGCACACATGCACACGGACACACACACATGCTAACAAACACATGCACACACACATGCACGCAGATGCACACACACACACACACACACACACACACACACACACACACACACACACACACACACACACACACACACACACACATGCAGCACCGCCACCACCCAGTGCTGCTGCAGCAGCATTAAGAGCAGTGTGTATCGCAAACTCGGCCCGATGTGGTGGGCTGAGCATTTCTCCATATGCAAAGGTGTCATGTTCAGATAGGAGGGATGGTGCAGTCAAGGAGGGTACTACACACCCAGCACACACACACACACACACACACACATGCATGCCCTCTGCAAAAGAAGGCCTCTGCTTTATGACAGGTGGCGAAGAGACAGCCAGGCAGAGTGATCTGGAGATAGAGGGACATGTAAAGACTGAGGAGACAAACAGACAGAGAGAGAGAGAGAGAGAGAGAGAGAGAGAGAGAGAGAGAGAGAGAGAGACAGACAGAGCTACACTTCCTCTCCACATGAAAAATATAAACATGTTTTAAGCACATTTTAAACAATTCCAACTAATAGCAAAAGGTTTTCTAAACCTACCAGATGAAGAAAAGCTACCAGTCCTACTAGGGGGAGACCCAAAGAGCTGTAAGTTAGCAGCAGTCCTTGTTGTACTGCCTGCCATAAAGTGAGGGACAGTGACTGTAAGTTAGCAGCAGTCCTTGTTGTACTGCCTGCCATAAAGTGAGGCACAGTGAGTGTAAGTTAGCAGCAGTCCTTGTTGCCAGAGGTGGAAAAACCCGGTCCAGAAAGTAAAAACGCTAACCATGTCTTTACGCCATCCATGTATTAAGCCAGCTGATTTGGGGAACTAGTCAGTGCAATCTGATGGTTTAGTACATGGCTGGAGTAAAGACACAGTTAGGGTTTTTACTTTCTGGACCGGGTTTTTCCACCTCTGCTTGTTGCTGCCTGCCATAAAGTGAGGCACAGTGGGTGTAAGTTAGCAGCAGTCCTTGTTGCTGCCTGCCATAAAGTGAGGCACAGTGGGTGTAAGTTAGCAGCAGTCCTTGTTGCTGCCTGCCATAAAGTGAGGCACAGTGAGTGTAAGTTAGCAGCAGTCTATGTTGCTGCCTGCCATAAAGTGAGGCACAGTGAGTGTAAGTTAGCAGCAGTCTGTGTTGCTGCCTGCCATAAAGTGAGGCACAGTGAGTGTAAGTTAGCAGCAGTCCTTGTTGCTGCCTGCCATAAAGTGAGGGACAGTGAGTGACAGTCACCTGACACACGTTGTTGCAGCCATATTTGATTACAGTATGTTTGTTTGTTTTGTACTATGTTTCTTTGCAGTACGGTTTCTTTGCTGTACTTTGTTTTTTGCAGTACTATGTTTCTTTACTGTGTTTCTTTACTGTACTATGTTTCTTTGCAGTACTATGTTTCTTTTCTGTACTATGTTTTTGCAGTACGGTTTCTTTTCTGTACTATGTTTCTTTGCAGTACGGTTTCTTTACTGTTCTATGTTCTTTGCAGTACGTTTTCTTTGCTGTACTATGTTTTTTGCAGTACTATGTTTCTTTACTGCACTATGTTTCTTTACTGTACTATGTTTCTTTGCTATACTGTTTCTTTACTGTACTGTTACTTTACTGTACTATGTTTCTTTACTTTACTATGTTTCTTTGCTGTACTATGTTTTTTGCAGTACTATGTTTCTTTGTGGTACTGTTTCTTTACTGCACTATGTTTCTTTACTGTACTATGTTTCTTTGCAGTACTATGTTTCTTTACAGAATGGTTTCTTTGCTGTACCATGTTTCTTTACTGTACTGTTTCTTTGCAGAACTGTTTCTTTGCTGTACTGTTTCTTTGCTGTACTTTGTTTCTTTGCTGTACTATGTTTCTTTACTGTACTGTTTCTTTGCAGAACTGTTTCTTTGCTGTACTGTTTCTTTGCTGTACTTTGTTTCTTTACTGTACTATGTTTCTTTGCTGTACTATGTTCTTTGCTGTACTATATTTCTTTACTGTACTGTTTCTTTACTGTACAATGTTTCTTTGCTGTACTGTTTCTTTACTGTACTGTTACTTTACAGTACTATGTTTCTTTACTTTACTATGTTTCTTTGCTGTACTATGTTTCTTTACTGTACTATGTTTCTTTACTGTACTGTTTCTTTACTGTACTGTTACTTTACTGTTCTATGTTTCTTTACTTTACTATGTTTCTTTACTGTACTATGTTTCTTTGCTGTACTGTTACTTTACTGTACTATGTTTCTTTACTTTACTATGTTTCTTTGCTGTACTATGTTTCTTTACTGTACTATGTTTCTTTGCTGTACTATGTTTCTTTACTGTACTATGTTTCTTTGCAGTGTGGCTTCTTTGCTGTACTATGTTTCTTTACTGTACTGTTTCTTTGCAGTACTATGTTTCTTTGCTGTACTGTTTCTTTGCTGTACGATGTTTCTTTACTGTACTATGTTTCTTTGCTGTAGTGTTTTTGTTTTCAGTAATGTTTTCCAATTAATGTTTGGCTTTTTTTGGTACAGTGTGAATACAGTGCAGTGTGTAAACCTGGTCCAGAGTGAATACAGTGCAGTGTGTAAACCTGGTCCAGAGTGAATACAGTGCAGTGTGTAAACCTGGTACAGGGTGAATACAGTGCAGTGTGTAAACCTGGTCCAGAGTGAATACAGTGCAGTGTGTAAACCTGGTCCAGGGTGAATACAGTGCAGTGTGTAAACCTGGTCCAGGGTGAATACAGTGCAGTGTGTAAACCTGGTCCAGAGTGAATACAGTGCAGTGTGTAAACCTGGTCCAGGGTGAATACAGTGCAGTGTGTAAACCTGGTACAGGGTGAATACAGTGCAGTGTGTAAACCTGGTCCAGAGTGAATACAGTGCAGTGTGTAAACCTGGTCCAGAGTGAATACAGTGCAGTGTGTAATCCTGGTACAGAGTGAATACAGTGCAGTGTGTAAACCTGGTCCAGAGTGAATACATTGCAGTGTGTAAACCTGGTACAGAGTGAATACAGTGCAGTGTGTAAACCTGGTACAGAGTGAATACAGTGCAGTGTGTAAACCTGGTCCAGAGTGAATACAGTGCAGTGTGTAAACCTGGTCCAGAGTGAATACAGTGCAGTGTGTAAACCTGGTCCAGAGTGAATACAGTGCAGTGTGTAAACCTGGTACAGGGTGAATACAGTGCAGTGTGTAAACCTGGTCCAGAGTGAATACAGTGCAGTGTGTAAACCTGGTCCAGAGT
>JAJHIY020000015.1:507500-537500 GCA_022114975.2 Lampris megalopsis | reverse complement strand
GGTGTTAGCTTTGGTGTTCCAGGAGGGTTAGATCCTGTGTGCCGCCTCCTCGGTCTTGCAGGTGGTCGTGTCATAGATATCAAACACAACGGGCTGCTCAGTGTGTTGCGTTTTGCCGCCAGCAGGGATGTTTTGCTCTTTTGGATCAAGGACGTCGCTCCGACAAGGAAGTGGTGGCACAGTCCGGAGTGTGTTCCCAAAGACTACATGTCGTGTGTGCTTCACTCCTCACCGGGCGCCTTCTGTAAAGTCTGGGACCCTGACGTACAACATACTGGACCTACGCTGTCCTCTTCCATGTCACAAGGGTTTCCTAAACCGGCCTAGCCCGTCCCTGTACCCGCTCTATTGCAAAACCAGGTTTCCTGTGGTCCCGCTGTGGGTTTACGTGTTTATTTATTCGATGTAGGGGTGAGGAGGGTCGGGGACGGAGATAATAACCACCGTTTGTATTGACTTACTCATTTTGTCGTGTCGTGTCTGAGCCCGTTGTGTTTTGTGTTGTCAGCGGAAACGTATTAAAGATATTCTAACAAAACAAAACGAAAATCTTTCGATGCAGATCTCGTTTCTGCAGCACACAAACCGGCAGTAACGGCTTAGAGTTAAAGGGCCATTTCACTGATTTCACTGGTCATGGCACAACTCTCGGTCGTGTTCCCTTTAACTCAGCGAGAGAGTTTGTTCAATACTGGAAAAGATGATTTTTGGCAAAAAACAATTTGGCATGTCTGGCACACACAAAAAAAAAAAATCCTAAATGTTACCGTGGAATAAAAACCTGGACTCAGAGTTCACTCGTCTCTCAAAATACCGTAAAGCTGAAACCCGCAGTGGCGACATCGGCAGAGCCGGGGGCTCACTTCTGATCGGCCCGTGGGGGTGAAACACACTCTCGGACCGGGGCCTCTTTAAAAGGAACTGACAACACAAAACACAAATCAGAAGAAAGGGAGTAAATAGATGAATGGGGGCGGGCGGGCGGGGGGGGGGGGGGGGGCTGAACGGCCGGCCGGTAAGGTGTCTGCATGAATATTAATGTCACCCCCCACCCGCGCCCCCCAATTCATCGCTTCCTTCCCCAAACCTTTTTCCAGCCTCCTGCGTGTGCATATGTGTGTGTGTGCGTGCACGTGCAGACGTGTGTGTGTGTGCACGTGCAGACGTGTGTGTGCGTGTGTGTGTTTTTACATGACAACCTCAGGATGCATGTACAACAGCTCCTGTGAACCGAGATGTCTTTTATTTCGCAGTCCAGCGCCTCTGCGTCAGCCGAGTGTGGCGTGGAAATGGCTGGCTGCCCCGGCGGCGGCGGCGGCGGCGGCTGCTGCTGCTGCTGCTGCTGCTGCTGCCTGGCCTGGCTGGCAGGCTGCGCCGGCTTCGTCTGCCGCAGCCCCACCGCCTCGTTTCGCCTGCTCCGCTCCGCGCCATATTGCGGGTGAGAATGTCACTCCACCAAAAAGCAGCACGAGTCGAGCTGTGTAAACAGTAAATAATAAACAAGTGCTCTAATACATTATTGAGAGAATCACTTTAGGCAACTGGGACAGCATGAAACGCAGAATCCCCCACCCCCACCCCCACCCTTCCTTTCAAACTTGTGCTCTCTATGTTTTCCGTTGGTGATGCTGCAGATAGACAGCTGTACCGTGGCGCCGGCGTGTCGTTGCGTTGCCTAGAAAACTCTCCGCTTTTTCATTTCACTCTGAAATGTAGTTTTTTGTGCTTTTCTGTGGCTTGAACTGGGTGGCGCTGCAGGTTGGTGCGCGCTCGTGTGCTGCGGGTGGTGTGTCGGCGCTCTCCACGCTCACATTGAAATAACTGAGATGTGATTTAATTTTTTATTTTTTGCATATTTAGGTTTCTTCTTTCCCCTCCTCACCGGCGGCTGCAACCCACCATTCAGCATCCCACCCACCCGACTGGACCGTTATGGGTCTGTGGAACAGGACTTGTCATCACACGTCTGTCCCAAGCACACGGGCAGGCAGGGGCCTGCTGGTAGGTCCAGGGGACTGTTACCACCCAGGTATTTCAGTGATGGCAAAAGGAAAATACTATTGACCGTAATTGAGCTTGTGTGTGCAAGTAGAGAAAGAAAATAACACACATTAAACAACAAATCCACACTTTCACCAGCCCGGCTTTCACCAGCAGCCGCGCCGGTGAAAAGTGGACGTCAAAAGTGAATTTTCCCAAGCTCAGTTTGACATAACATCTCCGATTTAAATTACATGGATTTGTCAGTTTAACTAATGTGTGTTATTTTCTTTCTCCACTTGCACACACAAGCTCAATTACTCTCATTAGTGTGTTCATTTTGCCATATCAGCCATATACCATCGCTAAAATACCTGGGTGGTAACAGTCCCCTGGACCTTCCAGTAGGTTTAGCAGGCCCCTACTAGCCCATGTATTTGGGACAGATGTGTGATGAAAACTCATATTATTCAACAGACTGGTAACAGTCAAAGCGGGTGTCCCACCACAATCAGAAGCGACGTGCCAGAAATTCAGTATTCATGTAAGTTTTTGTTCATTTGTACCCCGGCCTGTATCATACGGGGGTATTATGTATGAACATAAAACATGGGCTGAATTGCCCTGCTTTGGCGCGTGTGGTAAGTGGAATATCCTCCTCCGGTGGCTTATTGAGCAGAATAATTACATTGCACGTATTGAATTCCACTAATGTTGTAAAGGTAGGTCTTATTTAATACCACGGCTCCCCCGAGGGGGGAGAGCGTGATTTGGAGCACACATCCACTCGCACTTTCTTCATGCCACCGATACATTTGTACACATGAAATCTCAGGCGGAGGCTTTCCAGACAGCACGCTGGCGAGTTGAGCTGAGCGGTGCCGGTGAGTCAGGACACCATCTTAGTGACGACTAAAAAAAAACCTGCCGGTTCCTCCATCAGTATAACTCGGCATACATCAGCTCATATTTACATCCACGCCTCTGCCGAGCATCCTTCAGACTGTCGCACTTATATTTTCAAGGGTCAGAGTTCACATTTGTAAAATCTCATTCGATATTATGCACTGGTGTTGACGGTTGCTGCAGCATCGCCAGCATGTACCACAACACTTAAGGTTATAACCTTCATACACCCGAGTAGAATTCGAATAAGAGTGGCGATATCTAATTTTGATTGGACTATCCTCCTCCAGCTTACCTCCAGTTTTTGTGTTGTGTTACTTCACAGCAACACAACACAGGATGTTGTGTTGCTGTGAAGCCCCTTGAGGCAAATTTGTAATTTGTGGTGTTGGGCTATGCAAATAGACTGGACTTGACTTGGACCACAAAAACAAAACCCACAAAAAACGTGCACCACATGTAGTGGTGGTGTAGTACCGGGTTCGGCCTGCAGATGGCAGTCAGAAACTAGTTAGTGGCAGCGTGCGGCTTTACGAGCCGTCGTTGGAAATATTACTTCATAGGTCAACCGCACGTCTTGTGGTGGCGGGGCCGATGTGCCACCTGCCCGCCGAGCACCTCCAGCTGGCCACTTCCTGTCCACTTCCTGGGCCACACGAGCAAGGAGGCAAATGTAAAGGTGTTGAGACGCATCGCCAGTGTCCCCTAATGCAGAACAGAAGAAGAAGAAGAAGAGGGCAAGGCAGGACAGATGACGTCCAGAATATGCAGCACGGCAGCTTCTGTAAATTAGGGTACGGGGGGGGGCGGGGGCAAAATCTGTATGATAAGAAAATACAACAAATTGTGGGGCTGTGCTACTTCACATACTTGGGGCTGAAAATGTGAAATGTATCTTCGTAGGACGGGCGTAGGAAACCCAAATTACCAAGAGGGTAAATACAATAAATTAAAACAACACAACAAGTTAGGTAACACTTTATAATAACCATACAAACGAAACATTAGTGAAGTATTAGTAACGACTGAACTCATCATCTGTAAAGCAAGACATGCACCAGTGCTTAGTGAGTGTGTTAATAGGTGTTTATCAATACTTATTAATACTGCAGTTCATGATTAATTCAGGTAGTTAGTAGTTGTTAGGTAAGTATTTTGTGTGAGCTCATCTAAAGTGAGGACTATCTATGTCTTACAAAGCATTTACACATGAGACTGAGACGCACAAAAGTCTAAAGGACCATAAGACCCTTTAGAAAGTGTAAGTACATGATTAACACACTATTTACATGTACATTTATGCATGAATTAATTATGAACTGCAGTATTAATAAGTATTTATAAATCATCTATTAACACGCTCACTAATCACTGGTGCATGTCTTGCTTTACAAATACTTTACAAATGCTTTAAAAAAACTTTACAAATATTTTACAAATATTTTTTCAAATGCCTTACAGATACTTTACAAATGATGAATTCACTAATTACTAACGAGTAATGCTTCATTTGTGTAGTTACTATAAAGTGTCAGCAAAAGTTACGTATGCAAATTGTTAATTACGTAAAGTATTTTTTTTTAGGTGTCAGTAAAAATATTATTGGGGTTTTCTCAGGCAGTTTACCCCCAAAACAGCACTTGCCACCGGGTCGTGGGCGCGGTGGCGGGGTGGAGAATTTAACAGGCGGGTCTCGGGATGAGCGCAGGTCTGCCACGAGCTGCTCATCCCTCCGTTCTCCTCAGAGGTGGTGGTGGTGGAGGAGAGGAACAATAGAGAGGGAGGAGGGAGGACACGCAGGCCGGCAGACGGCGGCGGAAGGTTGTGTCTGTGTGGGACACACACACACACACACACACACACACACACAGCACAAGTCCTAGACAGCGAGAGAGGGACGAGGCGGGAAAGGTCACCCGGGTCAGCTCTCCTCTCCGCTTGTGAGAATGTCTTTCGGTCTGTGTCTGCATGCGTGTTTGTCTGCATCACTTTACACGCACACACACACACACACACACAAAAACACACGCACACACACAAAAACACATGCACACACGCAAATACACAAGCACACAGACCACGGGCAGTGTGGGTCGTGCCTGTTCTTTCACAGTCCACTGCGCCATTATTGACAGCTTGAACTGATACCCCGACAATAATGCTGTGTGTGTGTGTGTGTGTCTTTTGGTATCTCTGTGTATGTGTGCACCCATGCTTGCACGTGTGTGTGTGTGTGTGTGTGTGTGCGCATGGGAGGGGGGGTACCCCCACAGTTGTCAGGGAAATCCAGGGTCCAGCCCTTCACCCCTGTAGGCCCCTCCCTCTGCATCTTCCCCTCTCTCTTTATGTCTCTTTCCCCCCTCTTTTCTCTCGCCATCCCCGACACACAACACACAGCCTCTGTTGACACACCAACTGGTGTTTTGCACACCCCAACACAGCGGGGACCGGGCCGGGAGCTGACGAGCTGGGGCCCCCGGGCCGGGAGCTGACGAGCTGGGGCCCCCGGGCCGGGAGCTGACGAGCTGGGGCCCCCGGGCCGGGAGCTGACGAGCTGGGGCCCCCGGGCCGGGCCTCCTCCTAATTCAAATCAATATATGGGAAACCATGCAAGTTAAACTGGATCATTATTCTAGCAGGCTGCCCAGGCTACGCTGTGTGTGTGTGCGTGTGTGTGTGCGTGTGTGTGTGTGTGCGTGTGTGCGTGTGCGTGCGCGCGTGTGTGTTTGTATATACTGTTTCTGTGTAAGTGTGTGTGTGTGTGTGTGCATGCGTGTGTTTGTGTGTGTGTGTGTGTTTGCATATACTACTGTGTAAGTGCGTGTGTGTGTGTTTGTATATACTATGTCTGTGTGTGTATGTGTGTGTTTGTATAAACTATTTTTGTGTAAGTGTGTGTGTGTGTTTGTATATAGTATTTCTGTGTAAGTGTGTGTGTTTGTATGTAGTATTTCTGTGTAAGTGTGTGTGTTTGTATAAACTATTTCTGTGTAAGTGTGTGTGTGTGTCTGTCTGTGTTTGTATATAGTATTTCTGTCTAAGTGTGTGTGTGTGTGTGTGTGTGTGTGTGTGTCTGTCTGTGTTTGTATATAGTATTTCTGTGTAAGTGTGTGTGTGTGTGTGTCTGTCTGTCTGTGTTTGTATATAGTATTTCTGTGTAAGTGTGTGTGTGTGTCTGTCTGTGTTTGTATATAGTATTTCTGTGTAAGTGTGTGTGTGTGTGTGTGTGTGTGTGTGTGTGTGTGTGTGTGTGTGTGTGTGTCTGTCTGTGTTTGTATATAGTATTTCTGTGTAAGTGTGTGTTTGTATGTAGTATTTCTGTGTAAGTGTGTGTGTTTGTATGTAGTATTTCTGTGTAAGTGTGTGTGTTTGTATGTAGTATTTCTGTGTAAGTGTGTGTGTTTGTATAAACTATTTCTGTGTAAGTGTGTGTGTGTGTATCTGTCTTTGTTTGTATATAGTATTTCTGTGTAAGTGTGTGTGTGTGTGTGTGTGTCTTTGTATATAGTATTTCTGTGTAAGTGTGTGTGTGTGTGTCTGTTTGTATATAGTATTTGTGTGTGTGTGTGTGTGTGTGTGTGTGTGTGTTTGACAACTGCCGTCTTCAAATTTCCTCTTTCATCTGTTTGAGTGATTGTGGGTTTTCTGCACTTCACACATTCGCGAGTGAAATTTGACATAACGAGACTTTGTCAGAGTTAAGAGCAGAGGGACACCTGAACACATACTCATCATACTCTTCATATACTCATCTTACTCTTCATATACTCATGTTACTCATCATATACTCATCTTACTCATCTTACTCTTCATATACTCATGTTACTCATCATATACTCATCTTACTCTTCATATACTCATGTTACTCTTCATATACTCATCTTATTCATCTTACTCATCATATACTCATCTTACTCTTCATATACTCATGTTACTCATCATATACTCATCTTATTCATCTTACTCATCATATACTCATCTTACTCATCATACTCTTCATATACTCATCTTACTCATCATACTCTCCATATACTCATGTTACTCATCATATACTCATCTTACTCTTCATATACTCATCTTACTCATCATATACTCATCTTATTCATCTTACTCATCATATACTCATCTTACTCTTCATATACTCATCTTACTCATCATATACTCATCTTATTCATCTTACTCATCATATACTCATCTTACTCATCATACTCTTCATATACTCATCTTACTCATCATATACTCATCTTACTCATCATACTCTTCATATACTCATCATATACTCATATTACTCATCATACTCATCAGATACTCATCTTACTCATCATATACTCATGTTACTCATCTTACTCATCATACTCATCATACTCTTCATATATTCATCATATACTCATGTTACTCATCATACTCATCACATACTCATCATACACACCATACTCATCTTACTCATCTTACACATCTTACACATCATACTCATCATACACATCATACTCATCATATACTCATCTTACTCTTCATATACTCATCTTACTCATCATACTCATCAGATATTCATCTTACTCATCATACACATCATACCCATCATATACTCATCTTACTCTTCATATACTCTTCTTACTCATCATACTCATCAGATACTCTTCTTACTCATCATACTCATAATGTACTCATCTTACTCATCGTATATTCATCATACTCATCATATACGCATTATACTCATCATATACTCATTATACTCATCTTACTCATCATACTCATACCCTCATACTCATCTTACTCATACTCATCAGCGGCTTGGGCGTTTGATGAATTCAGCAACACACGTCTGAAGTGAACGGTGTCAAACATGCGGAATGCACCTTTATGCAAAGAACAACAAGTCATTGCCACTGGAATTTAAGTCTAATAAGACTTTGTGTTTTCTCTCTAATCATGATTAACACCACAATCTTCACTTTCAGCCCCCCCCCCCGACACACACACACACACACACACACACACACACACACACACACACACACACACACACACACACACACACACACACACTCTACAACAATGACAACCTCTTTTCATCTGCCGGTGAAGAGCCTCACATCCACCATGTATTTACAAGGCCTGAAATGAACAGAGCAATTATTATCAGTCGTGCTAATTCCAAAGATAATGATCAAAAGCCCAGTCCTGCTCCTCTCCCTCCGCCCCCCTACCCCCCTCTCTCCCTCCCTCCCTCTCTCTCTCCTTCTCTCTCTCTCCTGCTCCAGGGAGCCAACAGCGGTGACAAACCCCCCTTTATTATTTCATGGCCTGTTTAAAGATTTAGCAAGGCCCACAAACCACTAGTTTTAATGACCAATTAACAGGAGTAAAGCTCCGGCTGAGCGTCGTGGCCTCGCTCAGGAGCTGATAAAGTAAACAGTGCTGCTACGGCGGGTTGCAGCGTGGCGGTGTGAGCGGCGCGCGTCTCGTTACCGGCTCGCCGTTCGTAACTCGCATGCACACACACGTATTTGCACACGTGCCGCCAAACGTACGGTACGCACACACACACTCGGACCACACACACGTTACATACATCCTTCACTCTGTTGCTTATTAAAACCTGGAGCAGCAGCAGTGCTTACTGGAGCCTTGAGAGAGAGAGAGAGAAGCCTAGAGAGAGACAGAGAGAGAGACCGAAGCTTAGAGAGAGAGAGAGAGAGAGAGAGAGAGAGAGAGAGAGAGAAGCCTAGGGAGAGAGACAGAGAGAGAGAGAGAGAGAGAGAGAGAGAAGCCTAGGGAGAGAGACAGAGAGAGAGAGAGAGAGAGAGAGAGAGACTGAAGCCTAGAGAGAGAGAGACAGACTGAAGCCTAGTGAGAGAGAGAGAGAGAGAGACTGAAGCCTAGAGAGAGAGAGTGAGAGAGAGAGACCGAAGCTTAGAGAGAGAGACTGAAGCCTAGAGAGAGAGAGAGAGGCCTAGAGAGAGTGAGAGAGAGAGACAGACTGAAGCCTAGTGAGAGAGAGAGAGAGAGAGACTGAAGCCTAGAGAGAGAGAGTGAGAGAGAGAGACCGAAGCTTAGAGAGAGAGACTGAAGCCTAGAGAGAGAGAGTGAGAGAGAGAGACCGAAGCTTAGAGAGAGAGAGACTGAAGCCTAGAGAGAGAGAGAGAGGCCTAGAGAGAGAGCGAAAGAGAGAGAGAGGCCTAGAGAGAGAGAGAGAGACTGAAGCCTAGAGAGAGAGAGAGCGAGAGAGAGAGAGACTGAAGCCTAGAGAGAGAGAGAGGCCTAGAGAGAGAGCGAAAGAGAGAGAGAGAGAGAGAGAGAGACTGAAGCCTAGAGAGTGAGAGAGAGAGACCGAAGCTTAGAGAGAGAGAGAGAGAGGCCTAGAGAGAGAGACTGAAGCCTAGAGAGAGAGCGAAAGAGAGAGAGAGGCCTAGAGAGAGAGAGAGAGAGAGACTGAAGCCTAGAGAGAGAGAGTGAGAGAGAGAGAGACCGAAGCTTAGAGAGAGAGAGAGAGGCCTAGAGAGAGAGACCGAAGCTTAGAGAGAGAGAGAGAGAGGCCTAGAGAGAGAGAGAAGCCTAGAGAGAAAGAGTGAGAGAGAGAGACCGAAGCTTAGAGAGAGAGAGAGAGGCCTAGAGAGAGAGACTGAAGCCTAGAGAGAGAGCGAAAGAGAGAGAGAGAGAGAGAGACTGAAGCCTAGAGAGAGAGAGTGAGAGAGAGAGACCGAAGCTTAGAGAGAGAGAGAGAGGCCTAGAGAGAGAGAGAAGCCTAGAGAGAGAGAGAGAGAGAGAGAGAGAGAGGCCTAGAGAGAGAGACTGAAGCCTAGAGAGAGAGAGGCCTAGAGAGAGAGAGAGAAGCCTAGAGAGAGAGAGAGAGAGAGAGGCCTAGAGAGAGACTGAAGCCTAGAGAGAGAGCGAAAGAGAGAGAGAGAGGCCTAGAGAGAGAGAGAGAGAGAGAGACCGAAGCTTAGAGAGAGAGAGAGAGAGAGCGAAAGAGAGAGAGAGGCCTAGAGAGAGAGAGAGAGGCCTAGAGAGAGAGGCCTAGAGAGAGAGAGAGACCGAAGCTTAGAGAGAGAGAGAGAGAGAGAGAGCGAGAGAGACCGAAGCTTAGAGCGAGAGTGTGAGAGAGAGTGTGAGAGAGAGAGAAGCCTAGAGAGAGCGCGAGAGAGAGAGAGTTTGCGAGAGCTGGTGTGTTCCCACTGGGCAAGTGTATTTTTGGGGTAAGGAGGAGGAGGAGGAGGAGGCTAATCTAAAATGATAAACCCTGCTGCAAAGTCAGTCTGGTAGAATCTGATACGAGTCAGTGAAACAGTGTTGAAAAGAGTAAATGAGTGGAGCTTGGATCATTAGCATTGCTCAATAATGTAGCTGGGGGGCAGGACAGCACTACTCAAGGCCACAGGCTTTCTGAGCAGCTAATTTGGACCCATCTAGTTTATGGGTGTAGCAGGCAGGCAGGCAGGCAGGCAGGCCCCTCAAGATGACTGCCAAGCTGAGATGTTCTCCCGAAACTAAACAAATACAAATGGATGCACATGCTCTGATAAAATGCAGTCATGCATGAGTGATCAAGCAAATGTCAAAACACATCCATGGATACCAACAAACACACACACCGCGGAGAGTTGACGGTCAATCTATACACTCGATTGGCGGGGAGACGGAGAGACACTTGGCTTGGAAAGAACCCGGCTCACAGGTTGACGGTATAATTTCACTTTATGGTGTTTAACATTGAGTAGCGACGCAAACACCGCAAAGTTTTAAGGCACTGCAACGTGGAAAGGTGTCGATCGTTTGAGGTTCGAAATAAGACCGCTGCCCAGACAGCATCCGGATGTGGGCCACTTCAGGCAATGATGCGCCACTGATGGCCTTCTTCTGGCCCTGACAAAATGGATGTGAGCCTGAAGTGGCCCACATGTATCATAGCAAATATGGCCCAAATATGCCAAATCACATGTGGGCCTTTTTTGGCAAAGATGTGGTGCTCTGGGCAACATGTGATCTGGATGTGACCCTGAAGTGGCCCGTGTGGTAAATGGTGAATATGGCCCAAATATCACAAAACAAATATGGCCATCTTTGGTAAATATGTAGCACATGCTGCATTGCTATGGCTTGGTTCTGGCCCAGATCTGGCCAACAGGGTGAACCGCCCAAGTGCCATCATTCCACGTGGTATGTGGGCCGGACGAAGTGTCGGGTGTTGGACGGGTCCGGGCCACAGCAGTTTTGCTATCTGGGTGCCATTGATGGTTGACTGATTAGGCCTGTTCAACTCTGATGAGAGTCAGACGTTGTGTTCAGAAGATCTGGGTTGATTGCACACATTCCTCCAAAGTGGCTCACTACTTGGTATTTGATTCTTACACATGGGTACCTCAGCTGGTAAACATGTACGTAAACATAGGCAATTAGATCAGTGTGACTACAGTATCTACTACTACTACTTCCAGCTGTTCCTGTTAGGGGGCGCCACAGTGGATCATCCGTTTCCATCTCTTCCTGTCCTCTGCATCTTCCTCCGTCACACCAGCCGCCTGCATCCCAGATAGCAAAACTGCTGTGGCCCGGACCCGTCCCACACCCAACACTTCATCCGGCCCACATACCACGTGGAATGATGGCACTTAGGCGGTCCACTCCTGTTTGCCAGGTCTGGGCCAGAACCAAGCCATAGCAATGCTGCATGTGCCACATATTTGCCAAAGGTGGCCCATATTTGTTTTGTGATATTTGGGCCATATTCACCATTTACCACACGGGCCACTTCAGGGTCACATCCAGATCACATGTTGCCCAGAGCACCACATCTTTGCCAGAAAAGGCCCACATGTGATTTGGCATATTTGGGCCATATTTGCTGTTATACATGTGGGCCACTTCAGGCTCACATCCGTTTTGTCAGGGCCAGAAGAAGACCATCAGTGCCGCATCACTGCCTGAAGTGGCCCACATCTGGATGCTACCTGGGATGTCCTCCCTCACCACATCCATAAACCTCCTCTTTGGCCTTCCTCTTCTCCTCTTCCCTGGCAGCTCCATATTCAGCATCCTTCTCCCAGTATACCCAGCATCTCTCCTCCACACATGTCCAAACCATCTCAATCTTGTCTCTCTTGCTTTGTCTCCAAACCGTCCAACCTGAGCTGTCCCTCTAATATACTGGTTCCTAATCCTGTCCTCCTTCATCACTCCCAATGAAAATCGTATCATCTTCACCTCTGCCACCTCCAGCTCCTCCTGTCTTTTCATCAGTGCCACTGTCTCCAGACCATACAACATGGCTGGTCTCACCACCATCTGGTAAACCTTCCCTTTAACGCTTGCTGGTACCCTTCTGTCTCACATCACTCCTGACTCTCTTCAGTGTGACTACAGTAAAATACTGCCATTCTCCATTTGGCTGTACTTTGTTCTTTTGTTTTAACTTTCTCACGTTCGTTGAGGAACCCGCTCATGTTTTTTGCACCTTATCGCTTCCAAATGACACACGACACCACGGAGTTGTGGGTCGTATTGTGTGCATATGCAAACCTGTATTTGAGTTGCCTCCGTTGTCTTTCCATCAGCGCGTTGTAGTGCAAACAACACACACGGGGAGAGACACTGTATCGCCTGGCGGAGGCTGAGCCGGGGTATTAGACATCCTGGTTAATCAGACAGCGCGTTGATTGTATTTGTTTTCCATTTGTCGTCGTCTGCATTGGAAGTGTGCGGCGGTAATTAAGTCACTGAGAGAAACTGAAACGGGCGAGTCGCGGGGAGAACGCCGCGGTGGCATTGTCAGATGAAAACAACGAAGGACACACAAAACAAGAGCTTGCAAGAACAATGCGGTGAAACAGATCTGCCCCATCAGGAAGATCCCATTGTAAGAGAGAAGAAACAACGAGAAGACATGGCAGGGAGAGAAGAGGATAATTCCACGACTTTGGACTGACGCCAAGCCGTTTAGCGATAACATGGCTGCAGTCTGGATGCTCGCTGAGAAGAGGACGTCCTGTAGCGCAGCGATGCTCCACTGTGTGTCATCCATTCAAGACTCTTCGTTTGTTACGTCTCATTGTACAAGTGCGAGAGAGTGCAATTCTTGTGTTTGGCTGCTCAACACTGCACAACAATAGCAATACAATAACAACAAAACAACAAAAAAACAGTATTCATGATAAATAGTGTGTGGTGTTTGTAAGGTGTGCAGTGTGTGTGTGTGTGTGTGTGTGTGTGTGTGTAGGCCCAGCCTTAGTTGTTTACATATTTGTGTGTGTGTGTATGTGTGTGTATTTGTGTGTAAACTGATGATCCGCTGAAGACCACAGGTCAGTACCATCGGTCCGGCTCCAGGCTTAGTGTCTTTAATGTTCTTTGTTCTAAAGCCCGGTTGCTTGGAAGAAGCTGTTCTGAGCCTACTGGTCCGGGCTTTGAGGCTGCGGTACCGCTCGCCTGACGGTAGCAGCTGGAACAGTCCATAGTTGGGGGGGCTGGGGTCTTGGATAATCCTGCGGGTTTGCAGGCACAGTGTCCATTGTGTGTGTCCTGGATGGAGGGAACCTAGCGCCCCCTGCTGTCCTGGGCTGTCCACACAACCCTCTGCAGCGTGTTGCGGTTGTGGGTGGTACAGTTCCCACGCCAGGCGGCGCTGCATCCAGTCAGGACGCTCCCGGTTGTGCCTCTGTAGAAGGCCCGTAGAATCCTGGATTTGCTTGCTGTGTAATTTGCTGAGGAGACCGGTTTCACTGAGAATGGGGAAAAGATTGTGCATGGCGTTGTGATGTGTGTGTGTGTGTGTGTGTCTGTGTGTGTGCGCCCTTGTGTTTCTATCTCAGTGGGGACATTTGGTCCCCACTGAGATAGAAACACCAGAAACCACCTGCGGTTTAAGGGTTGCCATGAGGAAAAGGGTCTGTTTTGGAGTTAGGACTTGGCTTTAGGGTGAAGGTTAGAATTAGCAGTAGGTTAAGGTCAGGGTGAGGGTTAAGGTCAGACATGCGGTTATGATGATAAGGTTAGAGTTAAGGGCTAGGGAATGAATGTAGTCAATAAGGGGGTCCCCACAAGTATAGAGAAACATGGTGTGTGTGTGTGTGTGTGTGTGTGTGTGTGTGTGTGTGTGTGTGTGTGTGTGTGTGTGTGTGTGTGTGTGTGTGTGTGTGTCTCCATCTGTCTCCAGATATCCAGGAAAAGGTTCATACTTGTCGCTTTCTTATATTGGGTCACCCTTCCTCCCTCTTCACGCTGTTTATTGCAGGAAACAAATGGATGGCCGGCGATAATTACAGATACTCCAGAGAGCTGGGTGATAGTAGACCTCTAAAAGTGTCATCGTTATTTCGGGGCTCCGAATATTTCTGTGATGGCCCGGCGGCCTGTCCAGGGTGTCTCCCCGCCTGCCGCCCAATGACGGCTGGGATAGGCTCCAGCACCCCCGTGACCCTGAGAGCAGGGTAGGCAGTTTGGATAATGATGGATGGATGGAGGAATATCTCCAGATCTGTTTAACTTGGGCGAAAATGAATAGGGGTTTTGGATCCTGTTAGCCAAACATTCTGCTTTTAAAACATACTGAGTATAAAACCAGTGGAAACGATACACGATGAAGTCATTACGTATTTCAGCATGTCACTGACGTTTTAAGAATTATCTAGCTTGCAGCCGTGGTGCGGATGTGTCGCCAGGCTGAGGGGCCACTAGTGGTGTCACATACGCACTGCTGATAGACGTCACCGACAAATACAGTTTACGTGGAGCCAGCAGTTGCTAACGATTTCTTATTGCAGCTTCAGAACCAACCCTCAGCCTGTCCAGAGATATACAAGGACGATCCTCAGAAGTGAAGGGAGCCAGTATTAGCGCTGGACACAGTTAAAGGAAGTCTTTCTCAAACCAAAGACCGCACAGAACGGACTTGTGTCCTTGGGGAGAACGTTCTTGCTAGTTGTTCTTGGAAGAATAAACTCGCAAGTTCACAAGCACACACAACGCTCTGCTGACAATTTGAGACGACGCGTTCGTCCTGGTGTTGCGCAATATCCCCGGCACAGAGGCTGCCAGAAGTGCTCCAAATCCGCAGCTGGGCTTTCTGACCCAAAACAGGTGATGTTGTACACCATATTCAGCTGTAGCGACCCTGTACGGCTGGGAGTGCTGATTGGCGGAGTCAGCCCGTCATCCCCCGGCTCTCTGCCAATCACAGGAATGCATGTTATGTCGGTCTGGGCCTGCGTGCCTGTGGGTGGAGCAGAGGAGGAGGGCTGGCTCACTGGTTACGTATTGTTCTTGGTTGTGTTGCATGAGTGGGTTGCCGAGTTAATGGCGATATGTACAGCATGGCTGTGGCAGACAACAGCCGAGAATAAAGACGTCGTTCGGTTGTAAGTCCGGCAACTGTGGTCTTTATAGCGGTGAACGCTACACAGCCATGGATTTTACAACATGCTTTACAGGTCAGTTTGGGGGGCAGGGCTATTGAACCATTTTCCTGCACGGTTCTCGAGTCAAACCTTCCTCCTTCACAGGAAGTTAACTGAAATCAAGCTCCAGGTATGGGCGGCGGGGTCAGGATTCTGGCTGACTGTTAGTAGCGGTGTAAGAAGATACCGATACACTGGAGTATCGCGGTATTATCTCTTGTGACACTGTATCGATTCTCAAACCCACTATATCGATTTTTAATTGTTTACATATAAAAATTCGTGACAAACATATTGTGTTGTGTGTAACCCCACGACCGCTACATAACAGTGTTGTAATCTAACTTCAGCCATGTGACTCTTTCACTCCAACACAACAACGTAAACTGAGACAGGAAGTAGCATAAGCACAAAGACCACAGGCCTATGAAACCACAATATATCACCTTTCTTACAGTATCACAATATATCACCTTTCTTACAGTATCACAATATGTCACCTTTCTTACAGTATCACAATATATCACCTTTCTTACAGCATCACAATATATCACCTGTCTTACAGTATCACAATGTATCACCTTTCTTACAGCGTCACAATGTATCACCTTTCTTACAGTATCACAATATATCGCCTTTCTTACAGTAACACAATATATCACCTTTCTTACAGTAACACAATATATCACCTTTCTTAGAGTATAACAATATATCACCTTTCTTACAGCATCACAATATATCACCTTTCTTACAGTATCACAACATATCACCTGTCTTACAGTATCACAATATATCACCTGTCTTACAGTATCACAATATATCACCTTTCTTACAGTATCACAATATATCACCTTTCTTACAGCATCACAATATATCACCTTTCTTACAGCATCACAATACATCACCTTTCTTACAGTATCACAATATATCACCTTTCTTACAGTATCACAATATATCACCTTTCTTACAGCATCACAATATATCACCTTTCTTACAGCATCACAATATATCATGGTATATTGAATGGTAACCCTGTATCGTGATATGTATCGTGTCGCCAGATTCTCGCCAATACACAGCCCTAAGTGTTAGAGCCTGGCGCGCCATCCCTACAGTACGCCGGAAGAGTCAAACTTCAGCAAACACAACTCGCAATGCGTAGTAAACAACACAGCCTTGGACGAGAGCCGGGGAAGGTTTACACAACTTTCAGGGAGACTTCTGCGTGGAATTACCACATCGCCGCTTACGACTGCGTTGATACAGGATGTTTTTTCCTCTTCTATCGAGCTGTGTTGTTGCAGCAGAGGATACCGACTCAGTGAGAGAGGCGTGTGTGTGTGTGTGTGTGTGTGTTTAAGCATGTGTGCGTAATGTGTGTTTGCGGTAGTTGTGGTGGGATGGGACAGGGCCAGATCAATGCCGGTATTGATTAGTCTGGTTAATTCATTCTGTTTTCCAAAACGTGAATGTGTGATAAGCGGGAAGAGCAGGGAAGTGTGGAATATGCATAACGCTACACGCTGTAATATTTCACCTCAGAAGCACGGCCGCCTTGTGCAACCCACATGGCTTACAAAATCAGGGATGACACCAGGACTCTAATGAGTGCAGGTTCGAGGTAGACCCAGGGATGAGGCTGCTGCTTCTTCAGGGGGACTGGGACTTGGGCTTGGACAGAGAAGCTTGGGGGGGGAGGCTGGGGTGTGTGTGTGTGTGTGTGTGTGTGTGTGTGTGTGTGTGTGTGTGTGCCCTGGTTCAGCTATATTTGTGAGGACCAATTTGAGTTTTTAAAGATAGGCGTGAGGCCATTTTGACCATTCTTCAGTGGTGTATTTGAGCTGAGGACCAGGTTCAGGGTTCAGGGTTCAGGGTTCGGGGTTTGGGGTTAAGTTTTAAATTGGGATTAGGTTAAAGAGAGAGTAATGGTTAATATGGTCAATGGTTCTGATGGTTAAGGTCAGGCTTATACTGTTAGTTAATGAGTATAGTTAATGAGGGTCCTCACACATATAGAAAAATAAATGTGATTGTGTACGTGTGTGTGTGTGTCAGTGTGTGTAATTGTGTACGTTTGTGTGTGTGTTGTGCTGGGCACCAAGGAGTACGGGGAGGTTGGTTAATTCTATGGTGTAGTGCTGAGTGGGCCCTCGGAGGCCTACAGGCCCAGTATGCAGATCCAGGGTGTGTATTGGGGACGTGGGGGGGGGGGGGGGGCGTTTCTTCGTTTTACCTTCTTCTGTATTCCACACATGCCCTCCCTCTCTCTCTCTCCCTCCCTCTCCCCCCCCCTCTCTCTCGCTCGCTCTTTTTCTCTCTATGTGTCTCTCTCTTTCTATGTCTTTGGTCATGCTAATTGCTCCCAAGGTCAGCTCTGGCTGCGCTCCCCTGAACGCCCCTCCTCATCTATCTGCTCTTTCTCTCTCTCTCTCTTTCTCTCCCCCCCCCTCTCTCTCTCTCATCCCCCACTTTCTGCCCCAGCCCAGGCCTGAATGGCATGTTTTGATCAGGCCTAATTTGATCGGTCGACGCTGTCTGGGCTGGATAGGGACAGCACTTCACAGCCCACTGCTTTTGATGTGTGTGTGTGTGTGTGTGTGTGTGTGTGTGTGTGTGTGTGTGTGTGTGTGTGTGTGTGTGTGTGTGTGTGTGTTATACGTGTCAGTGTGATGCATGTCAGGTTATGAAGTGTCTGTGGATGACTGCTTGAGGGTGTTTGGCGTCAGCAGGGGAGTGTTTTTTCTGAGGGGTTTCAGAGGGGGTAAAAGTGGGAGTGTGTATGTAAAGGGGGTTTATGTCAGGGCAAGGGTGTGTATATGGCTGATTTTTGTGTACTTGTGTGTCAAGGAGATTTTGATGTGTTTTGATAAGGCGTATGGAAAGGGGGTCAGGGAGTATTAGCTGTCATGGGTGGAATCAGTACCACTTAAAGGCAGTATTTTAGTAAAGCTGCTGTCTGCAAAGATGATGCTGCTAACAGCTCAAGTTGTGTGATATAGAAACGTCACCAAATGCTGCCCGGTGTGAGAACAGATGTGTGGTGATCACGTGTTGGTATGAAACCGGTCCGATATGTGCAGTCATGTCCATTTAGCTTGCAGGGTGGGCGACTGCTTCTCATATACAATAACAGAGGTTCGCTTGTTCCATTAGCGAAACTGACCGAGCCAACTTAACCGCTGAAAGATTGACTGACACAGGAACAGATATTACAATAATGGGTAACACTTTAGTATGGGGAACATAAAAAAACTTAATTACTAGTGAATTAGTAATGATCAAGATGTCACTTTAGTATGGGGAACATATTCTAAGTAACAAAAACTTAATTTACAGTAATGTAACACTATGAACACTTGTAGTTTTGTGTTTTGTTATGTAAGAACAGAGCATATTAATTAAGTGTTGGTAAGGGAGAATAACTCTTCTTGTGGTACTACCACCTTATAAAGGCCATACTAAGCAAAGCATACTGAGATGGTACTACTAATAAGCAATACTTCTGAGGTTATAGAGGGAAAACTCATAGTTAATGGCTTACTGGTTGTATAATAAGGCCATGCAGAATAAGGCATTAATGATTATGTAATAATGACCAATTAAGAGCCAATATGTTGCTAATTTGCATGCTAATAAGCACCTAATTAATGGTGACTACGTTCCCCATACTAAAGTGTTACCCAATAATGCTCCTTCTCCACTACATGGTACCGACTCGACTCGACTCACTTCTGTGTCGTTTTCCGTTACCGTAACAGTACCTGCAGGTAGACGATCGGTATACCCTAGACCAGGGGTGTCAAACTCCAGGCCTCGAGGGCCGCAGTGTCTGCAGGTATTTGTTGCAACCGTACACTACACCACCGGATTTAACTAATTAGCTCACCTCCTAGATCAAGGAGGGAAAGGAACTAGTTTAATCAGGTGGTGTAGTGCACGGCTGCAACAAATACCTGCAGACACTGCGGCCCTCGAGGCCTGGAGTTTGACACCCCTGGTCTAGACGATCCATCCGTATACCCTTAGGGTTAGGGTTAGGGTTAGGGTTAGCCAAGCCGGAGGCAACATGAGGATTCGCTACCCGGACGCCCCACGTATAGCAAGTTTAATTTACCTCGTCTGCCGTCATAGCGCCTCCTCTCCCTCGACCGTCTCTTGAGTTACAGCTTGTAAATAAAAGCACTTATCTTTTGCTACGCCAAGAAAAAAGAGCGCCGCGGTTGTCTTTGTGACAGTGACGTAAAGGACATTGCCTAAATTCAAAAAGTCGAAGAAGAAAACTTGACTTCTGTAAAGGCCGGGTCTCTATTTTTGATTTGTACCGATGGAGTCCGTGGTCGCGGATTTGACCTGTCTTGCGGTCACGAGCGCTGGCTAATGAGAACGGCTGCGTGCTCTTCTGAAAGGACGGACACGGAAGTTCATTTGTCCCATATTCTCCCTGCCAAGGACCCTCCCTTACTGCCATCCAAATAAAGCGGTGCTTTTTATAGACAACCTCTCCACACCACAGACTACACCAACTTCCATCCATCCGCTGTCTGTACCCGCTTGTCCTGGTCAGGGTCACGGGGGTTGCCGGAGCCAATCCCAGCATGCATTATGCTCGGCTCAGACCACACAACATTTTTTGTCTTTCACGATGGCCCCATGTCAGACTATTTCACGATGGCCCCATGTCAGACTATTTCACGATGGCCCCGTGTCAGACTACGGCTATAAGTTCGTGTCCCGTCTTGGCCGCCAGACTGGCCACACTACGAGTACGACCCCGACCCGTCATCGTATGCTGCCGTCATCACGTCATCTGCTGTCATCACGACTGTATGCGAGGTCATAGGTCGTCGGGGAGGCGGGTCAAGAAGCGTCAATCATGGAAGCAGCGCTATGTGTGATGCTAGCGGTCTCGTGCTGAACTGCCTCCGCTACGTCGTGCCAACATTTCTCTCTTCTGGGTTTGTCATGGTACTCCCTTGAAGAGAGGTCATAAAGGCAGGGGTTTTGTCTCCACGGCTCAACGAACCTTTCCTCGGTTTCGCTGTTCCATCTCTCCGAGCCCACAGCCCTTCCCTTCGCCATCTTTGTTCACCTATGCGCGCCAGAGAGCATTGTGTTAACCTATTGGTCAGCGTCAGGAACACGTCTGAGCGTCGGTCGTGGGCGTCAGACTAGAGGGAAAATGCAAAAAAAATATAATTCTGACATGCTAGACTTGTCGAGTCGGGGTCGTGGGGTGTCTGACGCTGGTCTTGGAATATGACACACTTACGAGAGCATTTGTCGTTCCCAACGTTCATATTTGGGCCCGACACTGAACAATGGTCGGCAGCAACACAATCGGGTCAAAATCGGCCTGAATTGGTGTCGTTTGAGCCGGGCGTTAGACACGAGGCAGGGTGAAGCCCTAAACTAGTGTTTTTTTATTTTAATTTTTTGGAGGTAAAAATATTGAGCTTCCTCAAGTTCCTCATCACCTGCAGAGCTGACACCTATGGTGATAGTACAGTGATAGTATGGTGATAGCATGGTTATAGTATGGTGATAGCATGGTTATAGTATGGTGATAGTATGAGTATGGTTATAGTATGGTGATAGCATGAGTATGGTGATGGTATGGTGATAGTATGGTGACAGTATGAGTATGGTGATAGTATGGTGATAGTATGGTGATAGTATTAGTATGGTTATAGTATGGTGATAGCATGAGTATGGTGATAGTATGGTTATAGTGTGGTGATAATATGGTGATAGTACGAGTATGGTGATAGTATGGTTATAGTATGGTGATAGTACGAGTATGGTGATAGTATGGTGATAGTATGGTGATAGTATTAGTATGGTTATAGTATGGTGATAGCATGAGTATGGTGATAGTATGGTTATAGTATGGTGATAATATGGTGATAGTACGAGTATGGTTATAGTATGGTGATAGTATGAGTGTGGTGATAGTATGGTGATAGTATGGTTATAGTATGGTGATAGTGTGGTGGTAGTATGGTTATAGTATGGTGATAGTATGAGTATGGTGATAGTATGGTGATAGTGTGGTGATAGTATGATTATAGTATGGTGATAGTATGAGTATGGTGATAGTATGGTTATAGTATGGTGATAGTATGAGTGTGGTGATAGTATGGTTATAGTATGGTGATAGTATGGTTATAGTGTGGTGATAGCATGAGTATGGTGATAGTATGGTGATAGTCTGTTTATAGTATGGTGATAGTATGGTGATAGTCTGTTTATAGTATGGTGATAGTATGGTGATAGTATCATCCCCAGTTTGTGAATGAAAAATACTACAGTAACCCCCCTCCTCCTTCCACATAGGAACAATAGCACAGCGTCGCCTCTGTTGGGTCCTCCTATCTCAGCTACAGTCAGATCCCCGGTGTGCACTTGCACAGCGGGTACAGTAGGTAGTCCCAGGCGGGCAGGCAGGCAGGCAGGCAGGCAGACAAGCCGTTTGTGTCTGCCGTCAGGTGACAGCGCCGCTGATCCGGCCCCTGTGAGTGAGATTGATAGGGGCCCGTGATCAGGGACGCGGCGCTCCCTCCGTCGCCCGGAGAGATGGATCACATCACACCGCCGTCTCCTCCGCTTCCAGGATAAATGAACTGAGGGGGAATCTATCACTCCCCGAAAAGGAGTGTGAGAGCGAGAGAGAGAGGGAGAGAGAGAGAGCGAGAGAGAGAGAGAGGGTGCAGCGCAGGTATACTGGTTAGGCTACGCAGGCAGGGAGGGAGGAAACGTAGACAAGCTGAGGAAAAACAGACGGGGCGAGTGTTAAAGGAGGAGAGAGGGAATCAGAGAGCGAAAAAGGCGAGAAAGAGGGACTACTGGTTAGAGGGAGAGGAAAAAAAGGTGGTACGAGGGAGACAGCCGCCGCAGGCCTGCTGCTATAGGTCAAACCCCTCCCTCGCCCGCGGTCCCCCTCACAGGTTAGGTGTTAGGGTGTGGGCTTTTTTGTGTTTGGCTGTCAGCCAGCGATTTGTCACACTGAGCGATCTGATGTTCTGCTGAATCAATCACTCGGAAGCACCGTGGTGTGTGTGTGTGTGTGTGTGTGTGTGTGTGTGTGTGTGTGTGTACTGTACGTGTGTGTATGCATACTATGTGTGTTTACACTATGTGTGTGTGCTGTGTGAAGTGAATTTACATGGTGTCTACATGTATGCTACCTGTGCGTGTGTGTACAGTGTATCAGTGTGTGTGTGTGTGTGTGTGTGTGTGTGTGTATGAAGGCGTAGCACCGAGAAAAGTAACACACTCTTGCAGTGTGAACTCGCTCCGATCGAGCTCTTCATCTTCCTCACAGCTAGAGAACGATGGGTGCTTTCGGGGCGGCCGGTGACCATTTCAATGCAAAGCCACTTTAAACATGGGGGGGGGGGGGTCCACGTGCTGTTTGTCACCCTCTGCGATGGTCACAGCCGTCGCTCGTCCCCCTGCCTCCCTCTCTTCATGCTTATTCCGCCTGGCATAAATTTGACTTTGTCATGGCTGATTGGTAATAGGCACCTTATTGCATTAGGCCACGGCTTATTAAGCAAATACTCTTAAGACAGGCCTTGCTTAACTGGGTGACAGCCTCTCAATTAGCTCCTCTCTGAAAGCTAATTGCCCCTGAGTGTGAAAGTGGAGAACCGAATAAGAATTTCTTCTCTTTGACTTGCCTGGACAATGTTTTGATTTGGGATGACAAGTGTCAAAAAGCTCATGGAGATTGTGTGTTTGTGTGTGTGTGTGTGTGTGTGTGTGTGTGTGTGTGTGTGTGTGTTTGTGTGTGTGTTACAACACTGTTACGAAGGAGGATGGAGAAGCAGACTGGAGTCACCATGGACTTCAGGCTCGATGAAAACCTATTCTACATCAGGAGGTTTCAGGCAACCACCAAGTTGACCTCTGAGAGCATCACTGAGCTACAGTATGCCGACGACTGTGCCCTGGTAGCCAACACACCAGAACCCCTACAGAACACTCTGTCAGCAGCAGTAACACACAGGAGAATGGGACTGATCATCAACACCCAAAAGACAGAGGTAATCTGTCAGATGAGTGCCGGCCTCCCAAGCCACCCAACAACCTTCACAGTAGAAGGGCAACAGCTGGCCACTGTTCCTGCCTTCAAATATCTGGGAAGTATACTATCTGACACCTGCACAATGGATGATGAGATCCAGCACCGCCTCAAAACAAGCCTCAACATCTTCTGGTCGTCTAAGGAGAAAGGTTTTCCAGAACAGCAACCTCAGTCTCCACACCAAAGTGCTTGTTTACAGAGCAGTGTGCATCTCCACACTACTCTATGGATGTGAGGCATGGACCATCTACAGCCACCATCTCAGAAGCCTGGAGGCCTTCCATGTGAGACGTCTCCACAGGATCCTGGGCATTACTTGGGAGGACAGAGTGCCACACACAGAGGTGTTGGAGTGGGCAGGCAGCTGCAGCGTGGAGTCTACCCTAAACCACCATCAACTCAGGTGGCTTGGGCATGTTATTCATATGCCCAGCCAACGACTCCCACGTTAAGTCCTCTACGGACAACTACACCTTGGTCAACACACTGCTGGTGGGCAGAAGAAGCGGTTCAAAGACCAAATGAAGACCATGCTGAGAAGATGCCAGATGAACCCCTCTTCTCTGGAGGAACTTGCCTCCTGCCGCACAACCTGGCGCTCTCACATCTCACAGGGAGTGAAGTATATGGAAAACCAGCACACACAACACCGTGTAGTAAAGTGTATGAAGAGGCATGCTCACAAAGCTACCCCTGCCCCCCCTCCCAACACCACTTTTACATGCCCGGTCTGCAACCGCAACCGCAACTGTGCATCCAGGATCGGACTATTCAGCCACCAAAGGACTCACAAATAGGAGAAGATGGTCATCATCAGATATGATGGACAACCAGCAAGTAAGTGTGTGTGTGTGTGTGTGTGTGTGTGTGTGTGTTGTGAGTGTGATCAGCTGGACATGTGTTGTTATTAATGCTTTAACTTTGATTTTTATTTGCATAGTGATTCGTCTGTATGTCTGTGTGGGTCTGTGTATGTGTATATCGACATGTATATATGGGTTGCCTCCGTAGCCGAATGGTTACAGCACATGCCACATGGTTGCAACTGTCGCTGGTTCGAAACCAGCCAGCAACTTTTGTTGCATGTCATACCCCCCCCTCTCAATTCAATTCAATAAAGCTTTATTGGCATGGCTGCATAAATTACAATGTTGCCAAAGCAGGTGACAGTGGAACAGGTCAACAGAGTACCAACCAACCAACCAACCAACCAACCAAACAAACAAACAAACAAACAAACAAACAAGCTAGCAAGTAAATAAGTAGATAAATGGAAAAAGGAATAGGCAGAAACAGAACAGCACTTGAACAGCAACTGACAATAATTGGAACAGTAGTTGACAGTGTTTTGGTCACTCCTTAGGCTACGGTATTCTGATACATATTGTGCTGCAAGGTGTGACCTTTGACCCTCTCCTAAAATAAGTGGCCATTGTTCGTTCTCATCCACGAGTGGAACATTTGGAATCTAGTTTTCAAATTTCTCCTGGTATTTTTCTCTTATGTTTTGTTTCTCTCTCTGTCTCTGTGTCTCTCTCTCCCTCCCATTCCCAGTCTGCCTCTTCACTGTCACTCTCTAGTGAAAAAATAGCAAAAAAATTACCGTGTGTGTGTGTGTGTGTGTGTGTGTGTGTGTTCACTGACAACTTCTGTATTTGCCGGAGTAGCGGCGCACATCTCCTCTCCTCTCCAGAGCGGATGACAGCTTCATAAACCTTTCCTCCATGACTATAATTGACCGAGTCCTTAGCTTCCTCTGCCTCCTTCAGTAATCCCAACATGGCTCTCAAGTGGCTCTAGGCTGTCTTTATGAGTGCCTGCTTACCCTGCGATTGCCTGATGTGGGAAAAAGCAACGGTGGTACGAGGGGGTAATTTGTCGCAACCCAACAAAGAAATGTAACAATTAATCATGGGTTGAACGCCTAAGACTGGGGTAATTATGTTGATTAAGTGGCGAGCACAAGAGCAATTATCAGGCGTCATCGTGGGCTGTCACAGGCGTGACACAGGCCGCGATGTTGTAATAACTTGCCACTATCAGGTCTGTCTCCTCGTGCTAATGTTGTGTGGTCTGGTGGAGACAGAAAAGGCGTGGTTGTTGTAGAAAGACAGGTTCAAATCCCTGCCTTTTTCCCTGAGGTTATACTAACCAGCCAAAACATTAAAACCACTGACAGGTCGGTGAATAACATGGATTGTGTCGTTACAACGGCACCTGTCCAGGGGTGGGATATATCAGGCAGCAGGTGAGCAGTCAGTTCTTGAAGTTGATGTGTTGGAAGCAGGAAAAATGGGCGAGCGTAAGGATCTGAGCGACTTTGACAAGGGCCAAATTGTGATGGCTGGACGACTGGGTGGGAGCATCTCCAAAACAGCAGGTCTTGCGGGGTGTTTCCGGTATGCAGTGGTCAGTGCCTACCAAAATTGGTCCAAAGAAGGGCAGCCGCTGTACCAGTGACAGGGACATGGGCACCCAAGGCTAACTGATGCACATGGGGAGTGAAGGCTAGCATGTCTGATCCGAGCCCACAGAGGAGCTACTGTAGCTCAAACTGCTGAAATCAGAACACAGTGCATCGCAGCTCGCTGTGTATGGGGCTGCAGACCGGTCAGAGTGCCCACGATGACCCCTGTCCACCGTGGAAAGTGCCTACAATGGGCATGTGATCATCAGAACTGCACCATGGAGCAATGGAAGAAGGTGGCCTGGTGGGATGAATCATGTTTTCCTTTAGATCATGTGGATGGCCCGGTGCGTGTGCGTCGTTTACCTGGGGAAGAGATGGCACCAGGATGCACTATGGGAAGAAGCCAGTGGAGGTAGTGGGATACTCTGGACGATGTTCTGCTGGGAAACCTTGGGTCCTGGCATTCATGTGGCTGTTACTTTGACAGGTACCACCTACCTAAGCAGTGTTGCAGACCAGGTACACCCCTTCATGACAGTGGTATTCCCTGATGGCAGTGGCCTCTTTCAGCAGGATAACGCTCCCTGCCACACTGCAAAACTTGTTCAGGAATGGTTTGAGGAACATGACAAAGAGTTCAAGGTGTTTCTTTGGCCTCCAAATTCTCCAGCTCTCAGTCCAATCGAGCGTCTGTGGGATGTGCTGGAAAAACAAGTCCAATCCATAGAGGCCCCACCTTGCAACTTACAGGAGTTACAGAATCTACTGCTAACGTCTTGGTGCCAGATACCAGAGGACACCTTCAGGTCTTGTGGGGTCTATGCCTCGATGGGTCGGAGACGTTTTGGCGGGATGAGGGGGACCTACTATGAAGAAGAAGAAAAAGATGTACAAATATAAATATATGTATATGTAAATCAGTGGTGTCCAACCCTGCTCCTGGAGAGCTACCATCTTGCCGTTTGTCACTCCAACCCTGATTTAGCACACCTGATTCTGCTAATTACCTACCGACCAAGACCTTGATTAATTGAATCAGATGTGTTAAATCGGGGTTTGAGTGAAAACCGGCAGGAGGGTAGCTCTCCAGGAGCGGGGCTGGACACCACTGATATAAATCATAGCTGTTAACAATGCCTTGATTGATTATAAAATAATCCAGGTGTGGCCCATTCAAATGAAGTGAAGATGCAGTTTGATTTGGTACTTTCATCCAACGTGTTTTAGGTTACCAGGAGTGGATGCCTGGTTAGACGTGTTGAACAAACCCTGAACTGTGGCAGTTTGAACACATTGGTACCCACTCAGCTAAAATGAAAACGTTAATGTCTACACCACTAATTTCATTATCGTTCATCGGTGCCGGCGGGGTCCGCCATTCCCGCCAAGTAGTCAGATGTGATGGTGCGCACACAAGAAAAAACTCTGAATCGGTCACAAAAGAAGAAGGAGGAGGAGGAGGAGGAGGAGGAGGGGGAGGAACCTGTGTGTGGAATGTGGAAGAGCAAGCGACAGGCGCCAAGCTAGACAGCTAAACATTAGCCAACATTTCCTCAGGTTTAAGTGTTTGGTAGGGCCTGGTGTGTTGCTCAGTATTAACATGTTTGATGACACCGTTGATCACAGCCACGTGGTCACACATGCGTGAAATTAACATGGGCGAATAGTCGCCTCCCGTTCCCTCCCATTCTGTGCGAGAGAAGGGGCGACTAAAGCATTTACTTCCGGGGGCAAAGCAGATTCGCGAATGCGCCGGTCAAAGTTCACCAAATTTGAACTGCACGCGAAGCGAAGATGCGAATTCGCTTCGCCACCGGAAGCGAATGTCACCCCCCCCCCCCTTTTCTCCCCAACTGTACACGTCCAATTACCCAGCCGTCCCGGTCGCTGCTCCACCCCCTCTGCCAGTCCGGGGAGGGCTGCAGACTACCACATGCTTCCTCCGATACACGTGGAGTCGCCAGCTGCTTCTTTTCACCTGACAGTGAGGAGTTTCGCCAGGGGGCCGTAGCGCGTGGGAGGATCACTCCCCCCCCAGTTCCCCCTCTCCCCTGAACAGGCGCCCCGACCGACCAGAGAGGGCACTAGTGCAGCGACCAGGACACACACCCGTATCCGGCTTCCCACCCTCAGAAACAGCCAGTTGTGTCTGTAGGGATGCCCGGCCAAGCCGGAGGTAACACAGGGATTCGATCCAGCGAGCCCCGTGTTGGTAGACAACGGAATAGACCACTATTCTACCCAGACGCTCTTTCGGAAGTGAATATTTTATTCGCCCCTTTGCTCGCGCTGAATGGAAGTGAGCGGGAGGCGAATATTCACTCATGAATGAACATTCGCCAATGTTAATTCCGTGCGTGTGTGACCGTAGCCTTATACCGAAATCTGTGACCTTTGAAAATTGTGACCTACGAGTGTTCATAACTGGTTGTCATGAACAAGTTCGTCTCAAATACAACTCTGCAGCTGTGGTATTACAATGAACTATTGTGAATACCAAATGTCACCAAATCCACCATAACACGAGAAATGAAGGATCGCCGTTTGAATGTCCGTTTGACTACTATCGAGTTATCCTCAGCTCTTCTCAGCGTCATAGTGGGGGGAGGGGCTACCAGGCCCCAGAAAGGGGGGCGGAGCTTGGATCTAAAAGTTTGTTTTGGTTTGCACATTTTTATTTCTCACTAATTAGTGTCATAGCTTCAGTTAAAATGGGCTCAATACTTCGGTTGACTTGAGGGACTTAAAGAAAATAATGGAGACTCTCCGAGGCCCCTCTCACCCCTTACAAAAGGTGCAAAATGGTTTAGTCCGCCCCTCACGAGCGTCTCCCAGTGCAGCTCATCTAGTCCTGTTGCGAGTGACTGCTGGTACAAACACAACACAGAGTCACGTCTTTCCCAAAGAAAGCAAAATCTGGGTTCCAGAAAAGAGAAGAAACAGAAGGAAAGGGAGAGAAGGCAGAATGACTCAATGACTTTGCAAACAAGAAGGTCCCGTCAGTGGGCATTTACTGTGGAATAAACATCATGGGTGTCAGCATCAGTACCTAAGGTGCGTCAGAGTTTGAAGTGATGCTGTACATTTTTTCAATCACTGCAAGATCGTTAAGTCAGGTTATGTCAGGTTAAAACAGATTAATGTACTGCGATAGTAAATAATATACAGTATGCTAGAACTCAAAAAAGTGATGCATGAGAGACCAAAGAGGGAAGAGGCCCACAGAGACTGCTGATGTATAGGGCCCAGAGTTGTGTGCTACACCCCTGGCTCTTCTCTTCACACAGAGGGGCAGTTACCCGGTAAATTCTATGTATAGATGGAGGAAAGTAGCTCCTTTCTACACCGGTATGAAACTCCTTGTCATATTCTTTGTCCACCTATGCTCATCTGATGCGTGGAAATCTTCTCTTCCGACTTTTCAGTGAAAGAGTTTCACAAGCTCCAGTGAGTCTTTAAACAAAAGGTTTAAACTCAGATCTCGACTCACGAATTCCTTCCCTGTAAGCAACCAAACCTGGAAATACCACCCAGTTAATTAAGTTGATTGGCTCCGTCTGTCCTAAAAGGAGCCTTGCCTGCCAGTCAAACGTTGATGTTTCCGTCGTAACAAACCCCAGCATTGGCTTTTTCCCCCTCCGCTTTAAGCCGAGGGAAGGATCGACTTGACAGCGGTGCGTGTGATTGGACAAGTGTGCGGCCTGTAGCTGTCAATCAATCAGTGAAAAGTTGAGTATTTCTGACCTCCCTCGCAGCGCTGTCCACCTCTGAAGCTGCCAGCCATGAAAATAATGGATGCTTAGGATAAAGACCCCTGACGTCAAGGGTGTAGAAGAGAGTTTTATATTGTGTGTGGGGAGAACCGGACCCTGTAGGGGGGTCCGGCAGATGCTCCTCCGGAATTTTTTTTTTAAAAACTGTTTTAAACTGACATTTTACAACAGTTTTCAGCAAAGAAAAACATGTTTCACAGCCATATGATAAGGCCTCCCCTGGAAGACTGTATTGATAATAAAGAGTATAGAACAGCGCAGGAAAGCAACATGCAACAAAGTGCAGCACAATATGCATTTACCCTGCCTGTACTGCATACTGTACATGCTGTACTGCATACTGTACATGCTGTACTGCATACTGTACATGCTGTAGAGTCAGGTTGCTGTACTGTATGCAACATTTTCATTTCTCATATTAAGCTTAACTAGCTAGCAAAGATACACAACAGCTTA
>JAJHIY020000015.1:480000-505000 GCA_022114975.2 Lampris megalopsis | reverse complement strand
CAAAGGGGGCTTCTTTCTCTCTCTCTCCCTCCTCCTCTTCCTCCTCGTCTTCTCCTTCCTCCTCTCCTCTCCCTTTCCTCTCCTCCCTCTTCTCTCTCTCTCTCTCTCTCTCTCTCTCTCTGTCTCCTAGAGTGCAATAATTCACAGGCATGTTGCCTCCCACAGGCGGATTAGCAGGCGCCGTGATCGTCCTCCATAATTGCCGCACAATAGAGCCCATACGTGCTGCCGCCACAGCCCCGCCATAGGGCACAATGGATCTGCAACGTCCCCCCCCCCAACACACACACACACACACACACACACATCCTCCACCACCCGATACTAAACAACCCAGCACAAAATGGACCCCCTCCTAGCCCCCCCCCCAACCCTCACCCCACCCCCAACACCTGCAATCCAAGCAGGCGAGCAAGGGCCCGGGTCCTCCACAGCCACCCATTGTGGAGTAAAATAGAAATCTGGTGCATCCATGATGGCCGACAGTGGAGAGCTTGAACACAGTTGCCTTTTTTCATCGGCAAATAGTTTGAATGGTGCTCAAGGTTGGAACGCTTCATTACTGTGCGTGTCCTTTCAGCGGGTCGTCGTCTGACTGTCGAAAGCAGGTTGAGCATCCTCTCAACACGCAGCAGTCATCAATACTGTCATTATTTCACTATCACAATATGGTGTGTGTGTGTGTGTGTGTGTTTGTTTGTAAGGTGGAGAGACAGAACGATGGAGGACAGAAAACGACAGTGAGCGAGGGAGCGTTGTCCTTCCTGCAACCATACTGTGGATGCTGAAGTTTTGAAAAACAAAGAAGAAGGAAAAATCACGTCTTTTCTCTGATCTGCATGCCTCATCTGGAAAATCCTAGGTACACACACACACACACACACACACACACGCACACTCACATACACACACACACACACGCACAAGTGCGCATGCTGCACATGCCTAATGTTTGTTCCTAAATCATTGCACGAGCCCAGTCAATTACAGTGCTCCAGTGTGCGACATTAACATATTGTAAAAAAGGAACAAACGTCTTATGATTCATTTTCATTGTGGGAATAATAGCTGAGCCGATTAGCAGCATTGTTGCCGTTGGAGAGGCAAAACATCATTACGCTGCTCAGTCTGTTTGAGTAATTAAACCATTTGGGAGAATCATCTCATGTCTCTGATGATTCAGTCAAAAAAAAAAAACCCAAAAAAAAAACAAACCAGATTCTGCTGTCGAACGCTGCTGATATATGTTAGGTTACATTTATGTATTAGCTTTAAAGAAGGCTTAGCGTGTGAGGCTGTGCACAACTGCTCTGGTAACGGAATGTCAAATAGGATCCATCGCTCCATTCCAATGCATTTCATATAATACTATAATGGGAGGCGAGGATTTATGCCGCATTAGTTTCAAGCTCCATCAGATTTGGAGCCATAAATCCATCCTATATCCTCCAAGTTTTCCTCTAACATTTTCTGGACGCTTAATTTAATTTTCTCCGAAAGTGCCAAGTGACTGCCGTTCTTTTGGTGTCAGGTGAAAGAAATAATTTGCGCGTAATTTATGCCTAAACTGTGGAAATCCGGGGGGGAATTACACGCTTTCTGCTACATCACATAAACACACCAGATCTGCGTTTTGCTCTGTTGTAGAAAAACACACAATTAGGTTGATTTTCAAAGTATTCAGTTCGAATACCTGTGACCACAGTATTTGATGGGATTCATCAGGCTGTACGCGCACCAGTTCTACAGCTCAGTAGCATTTATACCCATGAAAAAACAACTTTACAAGGCACATATACATTTATTGTAATGATTTTAGATATGGTCGGCCCTGTGTGGTGGCCTGGTGGCCTGTCCAGGCTGTCTCCCCACCTGCCGCCCAATGACTGCTGGGAGAGGCTCCAGCATCCCCATGACCCTGAGAGCAGGATAAGCGGTTCAGATAATGGATGGATGGATGGATCTGAGTCAAAATCTTTGAATTTCACAGGTATACATACACTTGCGCTCATTAAACTGTGTCTATTACAGGGCGTCCAGGTAGTGTAGTGGTCTATTCTGTTGCCTACCAACACGGGGATCGCCGGTTCGAATCTCCGTGTTACCTCCGGCTTGGTCGGGTGTCCCTACAGACACGATTGGCCGTGTCCACGGGTGGGAAGCCGGATGTGGGTATGTGTCCTGGTCGCTGCACTAGCGCCTCCTCTGGTCGGTCGGGGCACCTGTTTGGGGGGGAGGGGGGAACTGGGAAGAATACCCCCAGATAGCAAAATTGCTGTGGCCCGGACCCGTCCCACTCCCGACACTTCATCCGACCCACATACCATGTGGAATGATGGCACTTGGGCGGTCCACTCCTGTTTGCCAGATCTGGGCCAGAACCAAGCCATAGCAACGCCGCATGTGCCACATATTTGCCAAAGGTGGCCCATATTTGTGTTGTGATATTTGGGCCATATTCACCATTTACCACACGGGCCAATTCAGGGTCACATCCATTTTGTCACGGCCAGAAGAAGGCCATCAGTGCCGCATCATTGCCTGAAGTGGCCCACATCCGGATGCTGTCTGGGGTGTGATCCTCCCACGCGCTACGCCCCCCTGGTGAAACTCCTCACTGTCAGGTGAAAAGAAGCGGCTGGTGACTCCACATGCATCAGAGGAGGCATGCGGTAGTCTGCAGCCCTCCTCAGATCGGCAGAGGGGGTGGAGCAACAACCAGGACGGATCGGATGAGTGGGCTAATTGGTCGGATACAGTTGGGGAGAAAAAGGGGGAAATTCAAAAACGAAATGTATCTATTATAAAGTAACACAACTCTGTACACGCCATTACCATTTTTACGAATTTCCAGTCGTGATCTCATCACAGCGCCTCTCCTGGAAGCTGAGCCTGTATGTGAAGCACAAACACATTGACCCTTGTTCAGCTTCCTCTCTTCCTTCTCATCACCTTCTATTTTTCCACCTCAGCTCAAGCCGACGGCGTGGTAATCCCTCCCAAGGCAGGGTGGAATGAGTGACACAGGACGGGCTGCCACTGAAGCAGGCAAGGCTGACCGTGCATACGATGTCTCCTGGATTCTGTCCCCGCTGTGGCTTAAAGACAGACCCAGAATGATCAAGAGATTCTGCAAAGCCCCGTACCTCGGCATGCTGCAATGTGGCACTGTGTGGGCCCACACACACACACACACACACACACACACACACACACACACACACACACACACACTAATAGCAAATGAAAAAGAGGTGCATTACAAAAAGTGGTGCATTTCATAGAGGGTAGTAGATGATTGAGGGCATATTGGCCACATTTTTTTCTTACGAAACACCAACTCACCTCATGATGGTATACTGGAAACTCTTCTCATGATGGTATACTGGAAACTCTTCTCATGATAGCATACTGGAAACTCTTCTCATGATGGTATACTGGAAACCCTTCTCATGATGGTATACTGAAACTCTTCTCATGATGGAACACTGGAAACTCTTCTCATGATGGCATACTGGAAACTCTTCTCATGATGGTATACTGGAAACTCTTCTCATGATGGTATACTGGAAACTCTTCTCATGATGGCATACTGGAAACTCTTCTCATGATGGAACACTGGAAACTCTTCTCATGATGGCATACTGGAAACTCTTCTCATGATGGCATACTGGAAACTCTTCTCATGAGGGCATACTGGAAACTCTTCTCATGATGGCATACTGGAAACTCTTCTCATGATGGAACACTGGAAACTCTTCTCATGATGGTATACTGGAAACTCTTCTCATGATGGTATACTGGAAACTCTTCTCATGGTGGCATACTGGAAACTCTTCTCATGATGGTATACTGGAAACTCTTCTCATGATGGTATACTGGAAACTCTTCTCATGAAGGTATACTGGAAACTCTTCTCATGGTGGCATACTGGAAACTCTTCTCATGATGGTATACTGGAAACTCTTCTCATGATGGTATACTGGAAACTCTTCTCATGATGGTATACTGGAAACTCTTCTCATGATGGCATACTGGAAACTCTTCTCATGATGGTATACTGGAAACTCTTCTCATGATGGTATACTGGAAACTCTTCTCATGAAGGTATACTGGAAACTTCTCATGATGGCATACTGGAAACTCTTCTCATGATGGTATACTGGAAACTCTTCTCATGATGGCATACTGGAAACTCTTCTCATGATGGTATACTGGAAACTCTTCTCATGATGGCATACTGGAAACTCTTCTCATGATGGCATACTGGAAACTCTTCTCATGATGGTATACTGGAAACTCTTCTCATGTTGGCATACTGGAAACTCTTCTCATGATGTCATACTGGAAACTTCTCATGATGGCATACTGGAAACTCTTCTCATGATGGTATACTGGAAACTCTTCTCATGATGGCATACTGGAAACTCTTCTCGTGATGGTATACTGGAAACTCTTCTCATGATGGCATACTGGAAACTCTTCTCATGATGGCATACTGGAAACTCTTCTCATGATGGTATACTGGAAACTCTTCTCATGTTGGCATACTGGAAACTCTTCTCATGATGTCATACTGGAAACTCTTCTCATGATAGCATACTGGAAACTATTCTCATGGTGGCATACTGGAAACTCTTCTCATGATAGCATACTGGAAACTCTTCTCATGATGGCATACTGGAAACTCTTCTCATGATGGTGTACTGGAAACTCTTCTCATGATGGCGTACTGGAAACTCTTCTCATGATGGCGTACTGGAAACTCTTCTCATGGTGGCGTACTGGAAACTCTTCTCATGGTGGCGTACTGGAAACTCTTCTCATGATGGCGTACTGGAAACTCTTCTCATGATGGTATACTGGAAACTCTTCTCATGATGGCGTACTGGAAACTCTTCTCATGGTGGCGTACTGGAAACTCTTCTCATGATGGCATACTGGAAAATGACCTCATCAAATAAATCTAAGTCTAAAACAACACAACTCAATTATCTCCAATCATTAGCAGGATGACTACATGGGCAATTATCACAGGCAAAGAAAATTGAAGAATTTACCAAAAAAGAAAAAAAAAGGGTGTGGGCGTCTGGGTGGCGTGGTGATCTATTCCTAAACCCTACCAACACTACAGACACAATTGGCCGTGCCTGTGGGTGGGAAGCCGGATGTGGGTATGTGTCTTGGTCGCTGCAGTAGCGCCTCCTCTGGTCAGTCGGGGCGCCTGTTCGGGGGGCTTGGGGAACTGTGGGGGAGTAGCGTGATCCTCTCACGCGCTACGTCCATCCATCCATCCATCCATTATCCGAACCGCTTATCCCGCTCTCAGGGTCGCGAGGATGGTGGAACATTTCCCAGCAGTCAATGGGCGGCAGGGGGGAGACACCCTGGACAGGCCGCCAGACCATCACACAGGGGCAACACATACACACACACACACACACACACACACACACACATTATCTGGCTTAAACACACAGGACTTCATTAAAGGCATGACTACACCATCATGCTTGATGCACGTAATCCACATGCATGGCCACTCCCCGTTCAAGTCCAAAGAGGCTTGTTAACTTCGCACCTCTGTGGAGGGAGATGCCGAGACGCACACACACCGATGCAGCCAGATGAACATGCACATGTGCCATGTGAATTTGTGTGCAAAGGCACATACCCATATTTGAGGTCACATGTCTCCTATGCGTACACCGTGGATGTATAAATAGATCTGAGCTCTTGATGCGGCGGCACCTTTGTTCAAACAGGCACAGAGGGGTGTCTCATGGTGCAGCCACCAGCAGGTCTTTCCATCGTTGCCGTGTGTTTGATAGTTTTCTCATTTTCATCTCAGCAGGGCGGGCCGAGCATCTCAATTTGAACACTTTAATATACACATGAGCAGATCGAGGTACGAGACGCGGCAGGGTGGCCGGGTCACACACCTAAATGACCCCTGGAGTGTAGGAAGGGCAGCCTGAATAGTTAGCCTGAGAAGTGCTGCCTGTCCAAAAACCATTTACAAAAGGAAAACGATCCGGCTTGGTCCGGCGTCCCTACAGACACAGTTGGGGAGTCTGCGGGTGGGAAGCCGGATGTGGGTATGTGTCCTGGTCGCTGCACTAGCGCCTCCTCTGGTTGGTCGGGCTGCCTGTTCGGGGGGGAGGGGGAACTGGGGAGGAATAGCGTGATTCTCCCACGCGCTACGTCCCCCTGGTGAAACTCCTCACTGTCAGGTGAAAAGAAGCGGCTGGTGACTCTTCATGTATGGGAGGAGGCATGTGGTAGTCTGCAGCCCTCCCCGGATCGGCAGAGGGGGTGGAGCAGAGACCAGGACAGCTCAGAAAATAGGGTAATTGGCCAAGTGCAGTTGGGGAGAAAAAGGGGGGGAAATCCCCCCCCCCAAAAGGGGGGGATGAGTGGTTTGCAGGGGAAAGTGTTAATTATGCAGGTTCTAAGGGCTGAAAACGTTGGTAGTGTTGTGTTATTGTCTTATTTGTGTCCCTCCTCTCTCTCTCTGTCTCTCACCCGCCGGTCCTCCCTCTCTTCCCTCCCTCTCTCCATGTCAGCCCCCTGATTTATGGCTCTGTTTAAGCGAAGGCCACACGTCTCTCCCGACGCCGCTATTTGTTTCAACTCTGCCCCCCCACCCCCATCGCCTCTGAAGGCAACCAGGAACCAACAAAAAATTAACCCCTGGCTCCGACGTGGTAGAAAAGTGTGTTTTACAGCCCTTCCCCGGGTTCAGGCTGATTTGGGGGACCCGACACGGGTGCACGGCGACTCCACTATTGTTCTGTCAGCAGGTTGGGCTGGGCTGGGCAGGCCCTCTGCCGCGGCGGCGAGGAGCACGGCGGAGATGTAGAAAAATGACACGCCACCGCGGTGCCATTAATAACGCTCAGAGGCAAGGTTGTCTTGACGTGGGGAAAAATGGCCGACGTCACACAAGGCCCTTTTATCAGCCTAATTTCATAAGAGGATTTCATGTCCCGGCAGGGAAAAGTGGCTATTTTTCCTCTTCTTTTATCTTGTAAACAGCCATTACTTGGAGACGCACACAGGCCTCCTCTGGCAGTAAGTGGAAATGAATTTCGGGACCGCGCTATCTTTTCATATCAACCGCTCTCGTACAGGTTCTGACATAATTGTGACATCAGACCGGCTTCGCTTTCTTCTTTCCATCAGTTCCAACTGCGCCACAATTCATATTTTCTTGATGAGACTATTTTTTCCCCCTCAGGTATCGGTGATGCCGAAAATTAGTCCCCGTGGATTCGGACCAGGAAACTGAAGCAGTTGTTTGATAAATCAGGGAGGCAGCGGGCGCCACAATAACATGGACTGTAAAGCGTCTGAGAGGGACGCGTCCGGGTTCGCTCTGAGGACTGTGGCGGCGCTTGAACCGCATTACGCTGTGCGGTATTTGTGGCGGGCGGGCGGGCTGGCACGGAGGAGGCTTTTGTTTACCCTGGTAAACTGCCCGCCGTGTCTAGCGGGAATTTCCTCTTGGGAGGAAGCACCGCCGAAACCAGTACCAGCACAGCGAGAGGTGGGATGTGTGTGTGGGGGGGGGGGGTGCATCCGCCGGGACCTGATGCCAGGAGTAAGGTGGCCCTCCCCTGGGACCGCGGGAGAGGAAGGGCTCGAGACAACAACAAAGAGGAGGGGGGACGGGAGACAAAAGCGAAAGTGAAAGCAGAGGACAAAACAGACGGATAAAAATACGTTAAAAAAAAATTATTTGAAAAACCAACGTGTCTGTAGAAGGCTGAGTGACCAGCGTGGCGCCGTCTTTACTTGTCAAGCATATTGATGAACCAATTAATATGCGAAAAGTGGGTCTTGACTGTGAATGGTAAAGCGAGGGATGCATACACTTACGGAAAAGAAAGACGGTACACTTATGGTGTATTTTAAAATATACTGAAGTATAAAAACAATACTCAGTTCGGGGAACTAAAAATGTACTGATAAGTACAGAGCATAAAATATTCCTCAAGTCCAAGTTTCCTTTATAGTACAAGTACACCGGCCTATGTTGTTGCCCCTACCTTCTGCAAAGGTATGAAGTATTCATCCAGTCTGGAAGTACCAGTACAGTCGGGCTAGACGGCTCTCGAGCTGCCCGTTTGTGAGCGTTAAATGGAAAAAACACCCGCTTATTCTTATTTCAAAAGAAGGGCTGAAGTAAAGCGGTCTTTTCTGAGGGTCAAACAGACGAGTACACTTTTAAAACGCAGGGTGTTCTACTCTCTCCGCTCTCGCTTCTCAAACAGAGATGGCCGGAGGATGACGTGATCCCCTTGCAGTGCTGGAGAACGCGCGGCGCTGATTCAAGGCCTCGGCCGCGCCTGGGGCTGAAGTAGAAGGCATGCCCCAGCTCAGGTGTGCTCGCTGTGGACGCAGGGCACTGCCAGAGCCGGTTAGTCTGCTGGCCGGATGTGAAGTGACAGAACAGCCTGCAGGGACCGGCGGACAGGTGGGCGCCAAGGGCCACACAGTGAACCTGTAGTACCGAGTGTGGGTTTGTGTGTCTGTGTGTGTGTGTGTGTGTGTGTGTGGTGCGGGGGCATGGCAGTAATGAGTCACAGCTCAAGTCGAAAATGATGAACTGATGGTCAATCGACATCCATCCCCATCAGTTTCCTTTTTCGTGACAGAACAAAGAAATTCCTTAAGTTGGAATGGAAAGTGTAACCCTAATATTCTCTGACATTATCTGTTATTTTAATCGTCTTTCATTTTGCTCTCTTTCCACTTAAAATATGAGTATTAAGGGTACAATTCAGTTTTTCAATTTGTCTGTTTTTAGGAGTTCCCACTTGCTCAGTTTCTCTCAGCCTTCTTTTTATGATACTCACGTCATCGGACACCATTTACATACAGCCAATCAGATCAAACCATCAAATTGATAAGCCCTGCCCACCCGTAAAGCCAATCCTTCCTTGCGCTTGTGTATCGCTTCGGCAACACATGTACCATACTACTATTACTTGTCACTCAAAGGACAGCTCATGAATATTAATGTTGACTAGACCACACCCCCACAGCGCTTGACAGAGTTATTAAGGTATAAAAAATGCAATATTAGTCATTTTAAAATGAAAAAAGGTTGATGAATGTTTAATTACGCCGTGTTGAGAATGTGATTACTGATTTCAGCCCAGCTTTGAATGAATCATCGCCTGAATTCAAAGCACTTTATCCGTAAGGTAAAGGAGATCGCACCACTTGGACTTGGTTCAGTTGGTGCAGACACAACAATCAACCAGAGTCGGTGTAAAAGTCAGACTCCCTAATGAAGGTTGAAAGACAGAGTAATATAAAACAATCAAACAATTAGGTCATTTTTCTGATTTAAATGAAGTCAAATCTCAATAGGTTTGTTTTTTTTTTTTAAGTTGCAAACCCCTGAAGGCGTTATGGGCGGGCCTTGGGGGTCTCGGCCATCCAATAAGGTCCCTGTGCCCCCTCAGCCGAATTCTCTCCCTGACAACAAAAATGAAACCGAAATACTTTTACAGCTGGAAGTAGAATTAAGTCTTGCTATTTGGTAATGGAAGAATTAACACCGCAGTGCAAAATAGAGCCCAAAACAGTGGTAGTTTGCATATTAAAGGAAAGCATTTCTGCCTAAAAATTAGTGCTGCACGATTAATCCAATCTAATCGCGGTGACAGCCTGTGCAATTATATAACCGCAAACGGCTGCGCTTTAATTAAATATTGTGGCGAATTCTGGGAGACCGTCGCCACAGCCGGGACGCGAACCCGTGTCTCGGGTTCGCGTCCCGGCTGTGGCGACGGTCTCCCGGACGGCCCCCCGAACTCCCTACAATATTAAAATGTGCGCGTGTGAACGTCCGTTTAAACCGTGTGCAGTCTGCATATCTGTGCGCATAATTAAGAGATGGCCAATCAGTCTCTGTGATCGTAAACGTGCTAACGTACCCCTGTCATTTGCTTTGTGCAGGGGCTGAAGAGCACGTGTCGCTACCGACCGGACGATTCCGGTTCTTGTTATTTTAACTTTGTCAGGTATGTTTTATATATGTTAATGTATTGATCGCAACATTATCGGCTTTTTGTGTTATACGTTGACCGTGTTATATATTGACCGGAGGGTTTTGACTTTTTATTTCAACCTTGTCAGATTAAACGGAGATTCCCTCCAAAGAGATCCTGGTCTGGGCCGGTTCTTCAGACACAACGAGACACCACCGCCTACACCAGCTCAGCGACGCTGCGCAGAAAGAGGTCCTGGTCCTGCCGGTGAGTGACTCGTCCTGGTTCTGCCGGTGAGTGACTCGTCCTGGTTCTGCCGGTGAGTGACTCGTCCTGGTTCTGCCGGTGAGTGACTCGTCCTGGTTCTGCCGGTGAATGACTCGTACTCGTTCTGCCGGTGAATGACTCGCCCTGGTTCTGCCGGTGAGTGACTCGCCCTGGTTCTGCCGGTGAATGACTCGTCCTGGTTCTGCCGGTGAATGACTCGCCCTGGTTCTGCCGGTGAATGACTCGCCCTGGTTCTGCCGGTGAGTGACTCGTACTCGTGCTGCCGGTGAGTGACTCGTACTGGTTCTGCCGGTGAGTGACTCGTCCTGGTTCTGCCGGTGAGTGACTCGTCCTGGTTCTGCCGGTGAGTGACTCGTCCTGGTTCTGCCGGTGAGTGACTCGTCCTGGTTCTGCCGGTGAGTGACTCACAGGAGACGAACGAACTGTTCACTTTATTTAGCAACAACTAGCCTCCATCGCATGCGTAGCGTCCATCCAACTTCCTGTCCTCGCTCCGCTGGGGTGGAGGCTAGTTCCCATAGACCACTGCACTTCCGCGTTCGAACGTTAGAGCGGGGGGCGCTAGAGGGGGATAGAAGCCGGCAAGTTTGAACACGGTTTAAATGGCTAACTACGTCGCTACGTTGGCTGCTGCGGACAAGAACCGATATTTGGGAAAAATTCGCAGTATCGGTGGCCAGTGTCCTTTCAAGGGACAGTAGTCCGGCTGCATGGGGTCCTTTGCATTACACCCTGAAATGATAAAAGGCAAAAATTAAATCACACATCACGACCTAGAGCAGCCATGGGGAAAAGACATAGGAGCTAGGCTACATTTTCAACAAATGTTTGCATTTTATTCAATTATTACTTTTTACTGGATTCCACATGACTGCATACAATGATGCATGATACACTACTCAATAAGGATGACCACGATAATGTGATAACAATGTTTGCATTTTAACTGGGTAAGGGAGACCGGGGTAGTTACCCCTTGTTTCCAGGAAAGATCAACAAAATTGAGCATGTGACCAAATATTCAGGGGGGAGGGACCATTTTATGATTTTTAATGGATAAAAATACATATGGGTTTGAAGAATGTGATCCCATTCAGACAGGTTTAGCTAGCTGTGGAATTCCATATAGCCACCGGCTCAACCTGCGCCAGACCAAAGTGTTCCAGGGAGGGAGAGAGAGGGGAAGGGGAGGAGGTGAGGGAGGGGCCAGAGCGGGGCTTAGAAAATATGAGTGGAGGAGGGAAGGCAAGGGGAGGGGAAGAGGGAGATGAATCAACCTACCCCGCAACTGAGTTTCACATCTAGCTGCTACAGTGTAGCTGAAGGGAGTCTGGCGAGGGAGACTACAGTGTAGCTAACATTATGCGGGTTGTAGCCTAGCTAACTCGGCTACATCTCGTTCAGTGTAGCTAGCCTATTACACTGACTAAATCCGTTTTCCCATCTGGGCCCACTGATCTATTGGCATTCTAACTTGACATTTTGGTGATTATAAAATGTAGAATAGACGTAACCTATTGTTAGCTAGTTAAACTAGCTAACATTACCAGTGATGAAGTGCAGACCGCAGACGTAAACATGTTTGCTGTCAGGATCCCAAAGTTGTCCATCCTTGTCTTTCCTTCTGATCGCCTGGAGCCATTTCAATCGTTGTTCTCCCTCCTTCTGCCTTTTAGGCAATACAAAAAAACCAATATTTGGGTTGTTTTTCTTGCTAACAGTACAGTCCACCACACAGCAACTTTTGGGCATCGTAGCTACGGCTAGGCTGCCTATCTAATACAGTGCGGCTTGGCGGCTTGGGTTTTCTATCCCCCTCTCCTGGCGTCCTGTTGTCACGGTACCCGGAAGTGTTCCGGTGGTCTATCGATGCAGAGAACGGAAATGGAGTAGAGAACGGTCAACTGAGCATGCGCAAAATGCCTCCACACGCCCTGCGTAACATCCAGGCGCTAGGATTCTAGCAAGACCCACCCCTACTCTGCGTCTGATTAGCTAACTTTAACCCTAACCCCGCCCTAACCCTAACCTACCCAAACAATGGAGGTAACGAGTACTTGCGCATGCTCACTTCACCGTTCTCTGCATCGATGGGAACTAGCCTCTACCCTTTGCTGGTTGTTCGTCTGTCGTCTTTTTCTTCTTTCTTGGTGTTTATTGGCGGCTGGCAGACATCGACTCGATGCATTACCGCCACCAGCTGGTGTGGAGTGTGAATCAACGTCAAGTCAAGTCAAGTCAAATCAATTCTATTTGTATAGCCCAATATCACAAATTACAAATATGCCTTAGTGGGCTTAACAGCAACACAACATCCTGTCCTTGGACCCTGTCATTGGATAAGGAACAACTCCCTCAAAAAAGACCAACCCTTTAACAGGGAGAAAAATAGGAAGAAACCTCGGGGAGAGCAACAGAGGAGGGACCTCTCTCCCAAGACGGACAATGGCTTATTTACGCTACCCCCCCAAAAAAAACCCTTAAATTAATTAATTAATTAATAATTAATTAAACTAGTTACTCTAAGAAACTGAAACAAGATTTTATAACACTCAGTTGGATTCTTCTGTAAAATATCTCCTAAATCAAATTGTATTTTTATTTTTCTGAGATTTTGAGTCAGACGCCTTCTTGCTGCCTCATATTTCTGACAACATAGCATAACATGCTCTATTCTTTCTCCTTGCCCACAGTAGTCACATCTGCCTGGATTGTGTTTGCCTATTTTGAAAAGTGTACTTTTTGGTCCAGTGTGTCCAAATCTGAGTCTTGAAATTATTTTCTCATCTCTCCTGTTCCTTCCTGCGCACCTCTTTTTCTTCTGTCCTCTTACGGCAGTTTTTTTCTCCGCTGTCCATCGTCACACAGCGCCACCCGGTGGCGATGGAATGCAGTGTCTACAAGCGCAACAGTACTGTGCGAAACAATGCTAAATGAAAGTCGTGGCAACACGACAAATTTGTATTATTTGTATATGTATAAATTTGTTTATTATATCGCAATATTGTCGACAACAATCGCAATATGACAAATCGTGCAGCGCCACTAAAAGTAACCCCCTGCCTTGGTAGTTAGAAACAGCTACCATATCCACATGGCATGACCAGCCAATCAGTGATATTACAAGGTTATGTAGAGACGTGAGGTGGGCGGCACTAATGTGGACATTTTCTTGGCGGTAAACAAAGCGACAACTTGGCGAGCTGTTCCCGTGGTGAGTTCATAAATCCACTAGTGCACCTTGGGAAAATGTCTCTCCTGGTTTGTACACGGTGCTATTTAAGAGTGGTATTGTTTGCACTTTTGTAATTGTGCCTCCGTTTCTGGATGAGCATGCAATATGGCTGTATAATTATGCATGCCGGCTCTTGATGTGGCCTGAAGCGTGTTGTATATTGTATGATTTGTTGTGCAACCTGTGTAGATTTCCTCTTGCAGTACCGTATTAAATGCACAATATTTAACGGATTTCCCCCTGAGCATCTTAGTTTATAACCTCTGGTTTTGTGGACGTAGTGCGTGGGTGCCTGTGCACATAAGTGACAGTATGTATGTATGTATGTACGCCCCTCTGTCATAGTTTATTTCTTTCAGGAAACATGATAATATTAATTATACACTTAATGAAAGGCTATGTGAGGTGAACAAAATGCCCCCTGTCAGGTGGTTGCCTGTCCCATACTTCTTTTTTTTCCCTCCCCAATCGTACCCGGCCAATTACCCCACTCTTCCGAGCCGTCCTGGTCACTGCTCCACCCCCTCTGCCGATCCGGGGAGGGCTGCAGACTACCACATGCCTCCTCCCAGACATGTGGAGTCGCCAGCCGCATGTTTTCACCTGACAGTGAGGAGTTTCGCCAGGGGGGACGTAGCGCGTGGAACGGCCAGAGGAGGCGCTAGTGCAGCGACCAGGACACATACCCACATCCGGCTTCCCACCCGCAGACACGGACAAGTTTGTCTGCAGGGACCCCCGACCAAGCTGGAGGTAACGCGGGGATTCGAACCGCCGCTCCCCGTGTTGGTAGGCACCGGAAGCCTGTCCCATACTTGTGCTGCGGCGCCGACCCCGCACTGTGCAGTTTGGAGGCGTCCCAGTATTTCGGAAGGAGCTGGCTGAAATGTCAGTGGTAAGATAATGGCAGTGTGTGTGTATGTGTAGGGTGGGGTAGGGTGGGGGTGGGGGGGCGTAAAGTTCAGCGGCCTAATGCCTTCTTAAGGTGAGCCATTTCGGCACGCCGCTGCATTTGTATACGTCTGCGTATTTATCCGCGGAGGGAGGGAGTTGACCTTTCCACGCCGAGATGGTGTCTGTGCGGGAACGCCGCTCGCTGCATCCTAATGGCCACCTAGGGCCACCTCACTGCCACAGCTGCCCTGATATTTGCCTAAATTTGCGGGCGAAAGGATTTCTCTCTTTTTTTCTTTTTTTTTTTAACCTACCCAGAAATGTTTATTGAGGATTTGTGGTCAGCGGCGAGGAGGAGGAGGGGAGGAGCCAGAAAAGGAGGAAGAGGAAAAAAAGAGAGGTCCGGGGGCGTAGGTGGTGTTGTTCATGCTGGGTGTAGCATTTGGTGTTGTCAAAGGTTAACAGGGTGTTAATTAATAGCAAGCCCGCCGCTTCTCTCTTCTTCTTCTTCTTGTTTTTTGGGACCAGAAGTGAAATAACAACTGTGATGTGTAACGCTCTTATTTTCCAAACGCCTTTCAAAATGAGACACGTCTGCACGCAGTGCTACGGTAACAGTAGTTGGTGGCGCGCTGCGAACTTTTAAAATTTTCACCAAATAACACAACAAAAAGCTCGCCGACGCGACCCAATAAGGCTGACCCGGTATCATTAGCGGTGCTGCTCCTGGTGAGGGTTAAGGCAGAGGTCTGCCCGTCAACATGGCCTCCTCTCTCCTGCTGCTCTGCGCATCATTAAGAAAATGAAGGATCGGTGGAGAGCGAGAGAGGGTGTGTGTGTGTGTGTGTGTGTGTGTGTGTGTGTGTGTGTGAATCTTGAGCCATTCTGCTGTAGGCAGTCTGATTACTCTCCTCTGTCTCCTACTTACCTGCCGGCCCACTGACTTACCTCCAGCATACTAAAACCCTCCTGCTTCCTTTCCCTCCTCTCTGTTTTTGTACTCATGCACACACACACACACACACACACACACACTCGCATGCGAAAAGAGATCACAAATGCATGAATTTGTCTAGACTCATCTCCGCAAAACTTCTGAATGTATCAAATCCTGACAACCGATTCCAGGCCAGCAAATCTATTCCTGGGGGTGTCTGTGTACCTTTGGAAAAAAGGAAAAACAACAACAACAACGTATATCCCTTTTAGCGTGCACAAAAAAAAAAAAGAGCTCGCCAGCAGCCATTTTTCTTTTCTGTTTTATGTGTGTACACCCAATTGTCTCGTTGGAGGCAAATGGCACACATACATTTTAAAAGCACATCAGGCATTGGGGTAAAATCCCCGAAAGGTCGGGAAAATTACAGGATCAACGATTGATGTTGGGAGAACAAATCAGTGCGAGGGATGGAGAGGGATTTTTCACTTCTGCCAGGGAGTTTGTGTATGTGTGTATATATGTGTGTGTGTATATATGTGTGTGTATATGTGTATGTGTGTATATATGTGTGTGTGTGTATATGTGTGTGTGTGTGTGTGTGTGTGTGTGTGTGTGTGTGTGTGTGTGTGTGTGTGTGTGTGTGTGTGTGTATATGTGTGAGACGTTCCCATTAACAAGCAGAGGGAGTAATGTTGGTGGGTGGACACAGTCTCTCTTTCTAGTTCCCTCTTTCTCTCTATTTCCCTCTCCTTCGCTCGCTCGCTCTCTCCTTCTCTCTGTCTCTCTCTATTCCCCCTCTCTATTTCCCCTCTCTATTCCCCCTCTCTATTCCCCCTCTCTATTGCTCTCTCTCTATTTCTCTCTATTCCCCCTCTCTATTTCTCTCTCTCTATTTCTCTCTCTATTCCCCCTCTCTATTGCTCTCTCTCTATTGCTCTCTCTATTCCCCCTCTCTATTGCTCTCTCTCTATTGCTCTCTCTCTATTGCTCTCTCTCTATTCCCCCTCTCTATTGCCCCTCTCTATTGCTCTCTCTCTATTGCTCTCTCTCTATTCCCCCTCTCTATTTCTCTCTCTATTCCCCCTCTCTATTGCTCTCTCTATTGCTCTCTCTCTATTCCCCCTCTCTATTCCCCCTCTCTATTGCTCTCTCTCTATTGCTCTCTCTCTATTCCCCCTCTCTATTTCTCTCTCTATTCCCCCTCTCTATTGCTCTCTCTATTGCTCTCTCTCTATTCCCCCTCTCTATTTCTCTCTCTATTCCCCCTCTCTATTGCTCTCTCTCTATTCCCCCTCTCTATTTCTCTCTCTCTCTGTTTCCTTCTCCTCTCTCTCTCTCTGTCTCTCTGTATTTCCTCCCCTCTCTGTTTTCCTCTTTCTCTCCCCCTCTATTCTCCCCCCCTCTCTCTTTTTCCCTCTATTCTGTCTCTCTGTTCCCCTCCCTCCTTCTCTATTTCCCTCCTTCTTCTCTGTTTCCCCCTCTGTATTTCTGTCTCTCTCTCTCTATTCCCCCCTCTCTTTCTCTCGCTATTTCCCCCTCTCTATTCCCCCCTCTCTTTCTCTCGCTATTTCCCCCTCTCTATTTCCCTCTCTCTATTTCCCTCTCTCTATTTCCCCCTATCTCTCTCTATTCCCCCCTCTCTATTTCCCTCTCTCTCTCTCTATGTCCCCCTCTCTATTCCCCCCTCTCTATTTCCCTCTCTCTCTCTCTATGTCCCCCTCTCTATTTCCCTCTCTCTATTTCCCTCTCTCTCTATTTCCCCCTCTCTATTTCCCTCTCTCTCTATTTCCCCCTCTCTATTTCCCCCTCTCTATTTCCCTCTCTCTCTCTCTATTTCCCCCTCTCTATTTCCCTCTCTCTCTATTTCCCCCTCTCTATTTCCCTCTCTCTCTATTTCCCCCTCTCTATTTCCCCCTCTCTATTTCCCTCTCTCTCTCTTTCTATTCCCCCCCTCTCGCTCTCTGTCTCTCTCTTACTCTCTATTCCGCCTCTCTCTACCCCCCCCTCTCTCTTTAGGCCCATGTCACACCACATGTGCTTAGATTGACTAAACGGGATGGGGGGGGGTTGGGGGGTAACAGGAAGCTCATCACTCAGCTTTTCTTTCCCATGAACATTTCAGTCAAAATGCACTGTTTTGAAAATCAATTAAAAACAAATGGGAAAAAAAAGACGGCACAAGGATACAATGGTTCCCAAATTCTCTCCATTTATTTGTAATTTCAGCTGCGATAAAATCAACGGAGAAAAAACCGCCCCCCTCCTCCTTTTCTGATCGCCCTCATGTTGTTGTAACGAGTACAAAGGATAAGAGTTGTCTCCCCTTTTATGAATTCACCACCATTCTTTTACTTCCACACAAACAAATTCACACTCCTCTGTTCGCACATTAATTATGCAGCACAGAAAAAAGATGCAATGTATGAAAAGAAGAAAGGTGAAAATGAGGAATTCAGTTTTTTTTTTTTTTTTTTTTGCCTTCCCTCGTTGAATATTCATATGAGATCCATTTCTGATGCTTCTGGGCGTTGTTTGTTCCAGTGCGCTGCAACTGTCTCTCCTGTTTGTGAAGTTGTGAAGCACCAGGAAGCGGCTGAGCCCATTTGGGCGGGAGAGGGGAGAATCAGCAATCAGGAACACTTAATTTGTCATTTTATTTCATGTACGAAACGCCGTTTCCCCCCGCCCACAGCAGTACAACACACAGACAGAAACATTCAAGACATACAAGAACGCACATACCCAAACTAAGACATATGTCCAAACTACACAAAAATCACTGTCCGAGGCAACGAACGCCAGCCAGGATGACTGTCGGCACCGCCGGTCTGCCTGGGCTAGCAGTTAGCTTAGCCTGCCCCGCTTCCGCGTTGGGTCAGATCCGGGCCCACCAGACGAAGCAGACTGAGCTCCCCCAGCCGATCCAGCTGCAGCTCCCCTAGCCAGACACGCTTGGTGTTATCAGAACCGCCGGTCTGCCTGGGCTAGCAGTTAGCTTAGCCCGCTCCGCTTCCGTGTCCGGTCAGATGCGGGCCCACCGGACGAAGCAGACTGAGCTCTCCCAGCCGATCCAGCAGCAGTTCCCCTAGCCAGACCGCCCTCGGTGTTATCAGAACCGCCGGTCTGCATGGGCTAGCAGTTAGCTTAGCCCGCCCCGCTTCCGCATCCGGTCAGATGCGGGCCCACCGGACGAAGCAGACTGAGCTCTCCCAGCCGATCCAGCAGCAGCTCCCCTAGCCAGACCGCCCTCGGTGTTATCAGAACCGCCGGTCTGCCTGGGCTAGCAGTTAGCTTAGCCCGCCCCGTTTCCGCGTCCGGTCAGATGCGGGCCCACCGGACGAAGCAGACTGAGCTCCCCCAGCCGATCCAGCAGCAGCTCCCCTAGCCAGAAACGCTTGGTGTTATCAGAACCGCCGGTCTGCCTGGGCTAGCAGTTAGCTTAGCCCGTCCCGCTCTCCCGGCCATGGAAAGAAGAGAAGGTGCCTGTGCTGCGAGGTAGATGCGCGAGTACGTGAGGTGGTGTTTTGGAGATATTTGTGAGGGTGGCTTCATCACAAGCCCCCGCCCACATCACTTAAATGACCCATTCAAGAAGGATTTGGTTCTACTGGTTTAGCTCCGGCAGCCAGGGTGGGCACTCCGGAGGCCCGTGTGCTGCGGCATGCTGCTGCCAGGTGTGCCCAGTGCCTGCTTTCGTAGATCTAACTTGTTATACTCGTCTTTTTCTTCCTTGTTTTTCCCACCACCTTTACAGGATGTTTGAGAGCACTTAAAGATAATTATTTTAAAATGATGCTCCAAACGTGAACAACTGTCATTAAAAAAAAAAATCTTTACCTAATCATAAAACTGGGGGGCCGCTTGCTGTGAAGTCGCCCTGTATTTTTTTTTCCTTCTTTTTTTTTTTTAATGCTTCATTTTGTTTTCCTTTTTGGCAATTTCAGACTTTCTATAGCTGTTGCCTCAATCTGACGCATGCCATAATAATTGGCTGGGAGCGAGGGATGCAAATTGCAGCAGATTTATTAAAATGCACCTTAAAGGGGGCTGGAAATGTCTTTTTCGCGAGTCAAATTACTGTCTCCTCTCTCCTTGAGACATTTTTGTGTGTGTGTGTGTGTGTGTGTGTCAACCTCTCTCCAAGTTGCTGTGCTCTTGGAAGAGGTCAGACGCAGCCCTTCATTTGTGGAGGAGGATTTTCGTCTCCTGTGGAAAATTGAAAGGCATTCTGAGCTATCGGAGAGGGTCACAGACCTCTCCTTTAATTTCCCTTTATCTTCTCTAACCATGCTGCATGACCCCGAGCACATCACGGCGCTGACGTCCGGACTGCCTCGCTGCTCGCTGTTTATTTGTGTACCCGCTTTTTTTGCTCTTTAACAAACAGGACGGGGTTTTCACACAGGAGCCTGGCCTGTACTTTTGTTGTTTTTTTTTACACTTTTTATTTTTAACAGCGTTTCAAATTTAAAATACAAACAAACAAAGTAGAGAACAGGAGGTCTCGCTTGTTATCATCCAACACCAAAGACAGACATACAGGTACGGGTCATTACACAGGGATTTCAGCAATGTTGCCTAACGAGAAAGAAGAGGAAAAACCCCCCCCCCTAATCAACAGCAGTTTCCTTTAAGTGACCATCCCATTTTTCCCCTTTGTCTTTCTGTGGACGAAGGGCGAAAGTCATCTTTTCCGTGGAGTATATATAATTGACAATTCTAGTAAAATGGTCCATATTTGGGGCGTCCGGGTAGTGTAGCAGTTTATTCCGTTGCCTACCAACATGGGGATCGCCGGTTCGAATCCCCGTGTTACCGCCGGCTTGGTCGGGCGCCCCGACAGACATAATTAGCCGTGTGTGCGGGTGGGAAGCCGGATGTGGGTGTGTGTCCCGGTCGCTGCACTAGCGCCTCCTCTGGTCAGTCAGGGCGCCTGTTCGGGAGGGAGGGGGAACTGGGGGGGAATAGCGTGATCCTCCCACGCACTACGTCCGCCTGGTGAAACTGTCAGGTGAAAAGAAGCGGCTGGCGACTCCACATGTATGGGAGGAGGCATGTGGTAGTCTGCAGCCCTCTCCGGATCGGCAGAGGGGGTGGAGCTACAACCGGGGCAGCTCGGCAGAGTGGGCTAATTGGCCGGGTACAATTGGGGAGAAAAGGGGGGGGTGTCCATATTTGGAGGATTTCCCTGCAGCCAACATTTGGTGACGGCTCTTTTTGATGCTACTAGGACATTTGTCAGGAGAGAGGCATCACCTCTACATAAGATTTTAGGGGGAACTCCAAGATACAGAGAGGAAAAGGACACGTCAATATTAAAGCCCAGGATCCTAAATATCAGACGTCCCACTTTTTCCCAAAAAGGTTGGCTATGTGGACACAACCAAAATATGTGGGCGTGGTCCGGTTACATTGATCCACCCTCTCTCCAGCAGGGGTGCTGGGCCTGCACCTTTGTGATCTTAAAAGCAATTTCCCCACCTCATCTGTAGCATACTGTACTCTGCTTTTCCACGTAAAGGTTTCTTGTCAAATTGACTGACTTCAGAGAATTTTGTATTTTTTTCTAGCGTTTGATTAAAACCTTCTGATGAGATTAGCTTCAGAGACGTGGCTCAACGCACGGACTGCCTGTGCTGCAGGTGAACCCTTTTGTGTTGGAGCCGGAGCCTGTGCAAGAATATTAATGACTTCGTTCGATTGTTCCCATTCACCGAGCCTCGTCTGCCCTGCTTTGTTTCGCGTCTCTACGGTTCCTCTACAACCCGCCTCTGCTGCGGGAACATGCGTCGTGGCACTGGTCAGCCGTGATCCACGAATCGGGGATATAGTATCGACACGACGCCGAGCCGAGCCCAGCTTGAGGACGTCCTCATGCACGTCTAGAAAACACGAGCGTTTCCCCAGCAAACCGTAACCTCGACTCGCAAGCGGGGGACTGGAACTAATAAAGACAACTGTTCAATTACAAGCTCAATTAATGCAAGTGCCCGCAAGCGTGGATCACAGATGAGCCAAGCAAGATAGCCCGAGCTGTTGTGGACCACAACTGGAGGGGAACAACATGCTGGGACATTGAATTGCCTCTCAATCCCACGGCTTAGCAGTCATGGCCGTGTCCTCTTAAAAAGGCCTCCGTGCACGCATGAGAGGGGCCTGAGTGAGCGCCGGAGTGTTTGTGCCTCACAGCTATGCCTTTGTCCACTGTGTCGTGTCTTAAGGACGCTGAAATGAAACTCTGTGAAAATGAACCATTTGATCTTTCCTCAAGTATTGGTCCGGCCCGCCATGTTCTCCTGAGCTTTATCTCCAGGTACATAATGTGTGACGGCACAACAGCAAAATTTCCCTCATTCCAGCTTTCATCCTTGCTTTGGCTCATTGATTTCGTCGGCCCTGTTACGTTCCGTTGCCTCGGACTCTTGTTTTTTTTTTTGGGGAGAAATCCATGTTGTTTACCGCGTACGACGACCCCACGGGGTTGTCGAGATTATTCTTAACCCTCTTCCTCATCGTAGGTCCGCGGCCGCGTCAATAGCGAAGCCATGTTTGCTTATAATTAAGTCCCTGCCACGCCACAGATGGGACTCGCCTCAGACCACTTGGCCCAATTAAAAACAAGGCTTCCCACCTCTCGACTACCTGCTCACCGCGTCTCACATATGCAGAGGTACGAGGAGCCGAAGGTGAAGCTGTGGAGCGTTTAAAACCGCTCGTTGAAACGGCAGTGGCCAGGAAGGAGTACTGCACTGTTCGGTACGTTTTAACACGGAGCACCTTGCCGCCCAAAGGGAGACGTTCCACACTGATTAAAGATTCAAGATGCATTGAAAAAAAAGGCGCACACGCACACCAAAGTACTGCAACAACAACAAAGATACCCCTCTAATTATTTCCCTGGAAATAAAATAAAACGGTAAAGGCCACTTGGGAGCGGGGTCTAATTATTTCATTTATCTGTAAACGGCCCGGTGGGGATGTTTCCTGCCTTTATTTCCTCTTTTTACTTAAGATTCATCCCCGCTCTTTAACCCCTTTCCCCTTACAACGTCGTCACTATGACACAGTGTGATTCATTCCACCACACAGCGCACGGTGTTTTGCACGGTCCTCGGTCCGGTGCTGCTGTCCACTCATTCTCCCTGCATAGCTCCGGACTAGCAAGCATTGATGGCAATTAGCAAAGGTGACTGTGTGTAATTCAAACAAGTCCGCGGTCCTCTGTGGCCCATTAGCTGGTGCTGTGCACAAAAGACCTCTGCTAAAGCTACAGGCAGGAAGAAAAGGCCACCTCTCTCCTTCATCACACACAGAGACTAAAGATTCGTCTTCGACAGATAGAAACTGTAGCTTTATATATGAGCAAAGGTTAATGTTGCAGAATTGAGGGCCCATAAGAAAGGTCTCGGGCATGCTTGACTATTTGTGACTTGGTTGTAAGTGTTTTTGTATGCCAATGAGTGTTCTCCTATCTTTATTTGTGCATTTTTGCATTTTTTTTCACCCCTTTTTCTCCCCAATTGTATCCAGCCAATTACCCCACTTTTCCGAGCTGTCCCGGTTGCTGCTCCACCCCCTCTGCTGATCCCGGGAGGGCTGCAGACTACCACATGCCTCCTCCCGTACACGTGGAGTCGCCAGCTGCATCTTTTCACCTGACAGTGAGGAGTTTCACCAGGGGGACGTAGCGCGTGGGAGGATCACGCTATTCCCCCCAGTTCTGTCTCCCCCCTGAACAGGCGCCCCGACCGACCAGAGGAGGCGCTAGTGCAGCGATCAGGACACACACCCACGTCCAGCTTCCCACCCGCAGACACGGCCAATTATGTCTGGGGATTCAAACTGTCGATCCCCATGTTGGTAGGCAATGGAATAGACAGCTATGCTACCCAGACACCCCTGCCAGTGAGTGTTTTCTACTGCCAATAGGGGGCGCCATGCAGTACGCTGTAAGTGCGATGTGCTCTGTTACATAGACTCAATGCCATGAAACTCCACCAGTGTCAGAAAAAATGAGTGAGCCCAAATCAATTTCAACAGACAAGATGGTGGAAAGTGAACACCACGAGTATCGATAAGGAAGGCCACGAGTATCAATAAGGGTACTAGTGTATTTTAGGTGCTGGAAATGGTCTAAATAAATGCTCGATGTTATTAAAAAAACCCTCTATTTTGTCATTGTACAGATTACAATGAGTTGGTTGGCAGTGGGCCGCTGCAGCGCCCGGGGACCAACTCCAGTTCTTCTTTCCAGTGCCTTGCTCAGGGGCACAGACAGGAGTATTAACCCCAACATGCATGTCTTTTTGATGGGAGGGAGGAAACCGGAGCCCCCGGAGGAAACCCACGCAGACATGGGGTAAACATGCAAACTCCACAAAGAAAGGACCTGGGCAGGGCCTGGGGTTCGAACCCAGGACCTTCTTGCTGTGAGGCAACAGCGCTACCCACTGGGCCACCGTGCCGCCCAGTGGTTAGCTAGTGGTTATCTGCCATCCGAGCACTTCAAGTCTTGCTTGACGTGTGCTGAGCTGATGTATCGTCGGAGCATCTCCACAAGCCATTCAGATAGTTTCAGTGGCGGCATTCGTGAAATCCTCCACGGCGAGGGAAGTCCGCTGAAAAACCGACTTTCAGTGAGGGCTATCATAGTTGCATGAGCTCTTTATTTTCAATTACTCGCATGAATTTTTAGTAAACAACCGACCATTTTCACCACATGTTCATCTTTCCTTCCAGCATTTATTTTATGTGTCGTACCGTTTAGACACAATAATCAGGATGGTGGAATTAGCAGATATTACCTAACCTCCGGCACTGGCATAAAAGACCGCTTATAGTTATTCACCTCCTCACACTCGGGATATGACCAAGAGAAGGATTGCACAGCTCGAGGCGTGTGTGTGTGTGTGCGTGTGTGTGTGTGTGTGTGTGTGTGTGTGTGTGTGTGTGTGTGTGTGTGTATACACATACTCGGAGCACCCAAAACAAGGCTCCCCAGTGAGGTGACAGAGGCAGCTAAGCCAGTAAACAACGATGACAGTAATCATATGTGTTCCTGGTGCTGTGCTTCATCACCTGTCCAGCACCAAGGCTTGTTAGAGGACAAATGACTCTTAATATAGCATATTCTTTCCTGCCATTTCTTTCGCTCCCTCTCGCTCATCTCTCCTCTCTCTCTCTCTCTCTCTCTGCTGTCGGCGTTCCCTTGCAGTGCGCAAAGCTACCCCTCACCCACCCACCCAACCTGAGGAGGCCAGGTTGCCAGGCCATGGGGTGGTGGGATTGGCCGGCTCCATGCTGAGATTGATTACCCCTCTAATCTCAGGACTGCCAGTGTGTCTCCAGGGCGAAAACTCTAGTATAAATGCCCAACACACACACACACACACACACACACACACACACACACACACACACACACACACACACACACACACACACACACTCCTCTTTTCCCTCTGCTTCTCCATCGTCTGCCTCTGTCTCTGAACCTCCTCTCTCTCTCTCTGTGCGTCCATCCCCTTCATCCCTATGTCCCCCCCCCCCCATGCTGCCAGAGGCACTGGGGGACGACACTAAGTCACAATTCCAGACAGAGCCCCTCACTCGCTGCGCCTGCCTTGTTCGCCATATGTC
>JAJHIY020000015.1:475000-477500 GCA_022114975.2 Lampris megalopsis | reverse complement strand
ACGGAAAACATGAACCGGAACTCGCCATTCATGTCAGGTCATTGCCACTGGTCTGCTCCTTCCATATATATATTCCCAGTATCTTCAGTACATTGCTAAGGGGCTAATCCACTAAGGACTAGATTCAACTCCCCAACAAACATTCATACTTGGATATAAACACACACACACACACACACACATCAGCCTGTGATGGGTGCAGTGGCGACAGGTTCTCTGATTCATGGCAGGAATAGGAGTGGATGGTGGGGGGCTGGGTCGGAGTAGGTTTAAGACGGCGACGGGGGTGTTGTTGTGATGTGATGTTTACATGCGTCTGCATGTATTTACCCCCAGGGGTCAAATTTAACATGCACAGCTATGGAGTGCAGTCTTTGAAACGCTGGAAAGGATGCATGTTTTGGGTTGAGGAGGGGCTGAAAAAATCTGTACAGTGTGCAAGTAATCACTGGATATCCTGTGTTTCGATTTGATTTAAAATAGGCTCGTATCGACGATGAGTTAGCATTATTATGATCATAACACACATCAGGTTGAAGGGTGCTGTCAAAAAAGAAATTTAAATTGAGATTATAATCCTCATTTGTAAGAAAATTGACATATTTTCTGCACCCTCACCACTGTTTTATCTTGGCCTCCCACTTGTATTGCAACACTTGGTATTGCCCGTGCGGTTTCATTTGAGGGATGATTTCACAGAAACGCCTTCGACGGCTATGCAAGATGGGCTCTGTCAACTTTAGACGTACTCAGACAAATCAAACTTTAACCCCCCACCCCACCACCACCACCACCACCAATTGTATTCGGCCAATTACCCCACTCCTCCGAGCTGTCCCGGTTGTTGCTCCTCCCGGTTTGCCGATCCGGGGAGGGCTGCAGACTACCACATGCCTCCTCCGATACATGTGGAGTCGCCAGCCGCTTCTTTTCACCTGACAGTGTGTGACCAGGACACATAAACACATCCGGCTTCCCCCCCGTAGATACGGTCAATTGTGTCTGTAGGGACGCCCGACCAAGCCGGAGGTAACACGGGGATTTGATCCAGCGATCCCTGTGTTGGTAGGCAACGGAACAGACCGCTACGCTACCCGGACGTGCCCAAACTTTTAACTTTTGATCAAAGTTTTTGAGTGTTTCTGCAGTGTCGGCTTGCTTTTCAGGGTTGTCAGTTTGCTAAGAGCATGATTCAGATTAGCTAGCTTTAGCACTGGTGTGCTGGTGCAATAGCATCTGTTGTGCAATGTCAATTTAAGCGTCCAGCCAGGATATGAGTGTAATCATATGTAACGTTGTAAAGACTTAAAACAGCTGTAGCTAACATTGAAAATGCCAATGCAAATCCTTCTGCCTCTCTGCTGCCTTGTGTCATTCCGCTAAGCCCCTCCCACCAAATGACCTGCGCATCACTCCTGCCCCTTACACAAGTGTACAGCCAGGAAATGTCAAAGCGAGACTCGTGAAACTTGTATCGTAGTTGATTACATAACAGTTTATTGTTTTCCGAGCGAATCTCTTAGGACTTGTTCAGACTGCCAGACCAAATGTGTTTTTAGGCATATCAAGACTGTATCCAGATGGATTTTAGAAAGTCTGGACGGCAAAAAAATCCCCCATGAAATGTGATCTTTGCAAATAGGATCTAAACTGGCTGAGTCACCTGACCTACATGTCTTTGGGCTGTGGGAGGAAACCGGAGCACCCGGAGGAAACCCACACAGACACGGGGAGAACATGCAAACTCCACACAGAGGACGACCCGGGACGGCACCCAGAGGTTGGACTACCCCGGGGCTCAAACCCAGGACCAACCTGCTGTGAGGCGACTGTACTAACCACTGTGCCATGGTGCCGCCAAAAATACTAAATCGTCCCTAGGCGTGAGTGTGTGTGTGTGTGTGTGTGTGTGTGTGTGTGTGGGCCCTGTGATGGTCTGGCAGCCTGTCCAAGGTGTCTCCCCGCCTGCCGCCCAGTGACTGCTGGGATAGGCTCCAGGATCCTGCGACCATAATTAGGATAAGCAGCTTGGATAATGGAGGGGCTGATCTAAACCGCATTTGGAGGTGGTTTGAAATGCGATTCCGATCGGATTCCTACAGATGCGCTAAACTCGGATGCTCTGGCCACCCAAATCAGATTTCAACCCGTTTTTTGTGTCACTCGCAACGTGGCACACGACGACAATGGCAAATGCAGAGTTTCGGCCATGACTGCAGCACAGAATGTGTACCTCCTCCGTCGCTGAGTTCGTCTGATGCTCCACCTCCTCTGCTGATCCGGGGAGGGCTGCAGACTGCCACATGCCTCCTCCCATACATGTGGAGTCACCAGCCGCTTCTTTTCACCTGACATTGAGGGGTTTCGCCAGGGGGGGCGTAACACGTGGGAGGATCACGCTATTCCCCCAGTTCCCCCTCCCCCCTGAACAGGCGCCCCGACCGACCAGAGGAGGCGCTAGTGCAGCGACCAGGACACATAACCACATCCGGCTTCCCAC
>JAJHIY020000015.1:452500-472500 GCA_022114975.2 Lampris megalopsis | reverse complement strand
GGTCAAACCCGGGGCGATTTAGAGAGAGAGGGAGAGAGAGAGAGAGGAGGATGAGAGAGGGAGAGACGAACGATGGCAACGGCATCAGCGAGGAAGAGAGCGGGTGAGAGAGAGCGAGGCAGTCGGATCCAGAGTGCTAATTCGGCAGTAGGGTTGGAAAACTGGGGGAGGGCGGAAAAAAAAGGAGAGAGTGCAAGGAAGGGGGAAGCTGGGTACAAAATGGCCAATTTCATAGTACACATGTGGATTAAGTTCCCTCCTTTGAAAGCGCTCCGGAATGCCCATGTACCAATTACGCCCCGGTGGTACGGGCGGGAGCTGTGGGGCCGTGTTTTTGGATGTTCTCGCGGGTGTGTGTGTGTGTGTGCGTGTGTGTGTGTGTGTGTGTGTGTGTGTGTGTGTGTGTGTCTGTGCGAGGGCTTGCCAGATTGACTGCGGGCAGCGTTTGTGCCTGCTTTGATTCGGTGCCAGCGAGGCCTCGCAGGCTGCTGGCACTCTGACACCTCCCCATCAATACGCTGGCACGGCTGCAGTTGGAGGTATCAGAAATGACCCAATTAGGAGACAGCAATGTGATCTGACAGGCACTACCTGCACGGGTGTGTTGAGACGGCTCCCTCCCTCCCTCCCTCCCTCCCTCCCTCCCTCCCTCCCTCGCTCTCTCTCGTTCTTTCACTCGGCCTCTTTCGTTTATTCTTCTGCACTCTTCTTATCCTCCGTACTCTCTCGCTCTCTAATCTCTGTCTGTTTGCCTCTCTCCCTCGCTCGCTCTCTCAGTTCAATTCAGTTTAATTCAATGATGCTTTATTGGCATGACTGCATTAATTACAATGTTGCCAAAGCAGGTGACGGTGAAACAGGTCAACAGAGTACCATAAATAAATAAATAAATAAACAGGAAGAAGGAATAGGTAGAACTGGTAGAAATATACAATAGTATTGGAGCAGTAATTGGCAGTGTTTTGGTCACTCCTTAGGCTATGGCATTCTGACACATAGCGTGCTGCAAGGTGTGACCTTTGACCCTCTCCTAAAATAAGTGGCCATTGTTCTTTCTCGTCCAGGAGTAAGAACATTTGGAATCTGGTTTTCAAATGTCTCCTGGTATTTTTCTCTTATGTTCTGGAATTTCTCACAATTTAGCAGGAAGTGCATCACTGTCTCCACCTCACCTGCCGTACAGTGACCACATATTCGTTGCTCTTCTGGTAGCCAAGATGTTGTGTGTGTCTGCCCTTTTCCATGCTAGACTGTGGTCACTGAGCCTGTACTTGGTCAGGATGTGTCTCTGCTGACTGTCTCTGACAGGGGACAGACAGTCAGCCAGTCTGTGGACAGACAGTCAGGCAGTCTGTCTTCTCTTTTTAGGGCCCCATAACATTCTGATTTGTGTGGTAATTTGGTTTCTGTGTCCCAATGTTCAGAATATGAATTCTCTCGCTCTCTCTCTCTCTCTCCTTGTCCCTCTCTCTGTCCCTGTCTCTCTCTCACTCTCCCTCTCTGTCCCTTTCTCGCTCTCTCTCCCCCCCTCTAAGTTCAGTTTATTTCAGCAGTTCTTCACTGACATGACTGTAAATGTGCAATTTTTGCCAAAGCAGCAAAAACGACAACATCAAATCTTAATAAACAGCAAAAAATTAGATGTAAAAAATAATAAAAAGGGATTGGGAAACATAAACACATAATTATGAGATGCCAGGGAATAAGTAACTCCGTCTCTCTCTCTCTCTCTTGCATGTCTTCCACCCTGCACGGCTCACACTGGCTGACAGCAGCTGAGACGTGAGTGGCGGTGGCTGCCTTGACGCCCTCCCTTTGTGTGCGTCTCTCGACTGTTTTGCCATAAACACCCCGACGCTTTGCGAGTGTACAGATGCGAGAGGATTGGTTTTGACTAAGAACACTATGATTAGAGTGCTCACTGACAGAAACATTATCCACATAGTTGGCTTGTCAGCGTGGCTCGCAGTGACTGACAGGCCTCCCAATCTCCCATTCTCTTTTTCCGTGTCTCTTGTCATTCCCTGCCATTTCTTATACCGTCCCTTCACCACCATCCCATCCTTTTTCTTGATCCTCCTGCTTCCTTCTGTGTGTGGCGGAGGTTCGGCTGGTGTATCTGTCAGTGCTGTATATTTTATTACACGTGTGTGTTGCTGCACTTGTGTCGATCTGTCTGTCTGTTTGAGGTCATGACTTGATCATTGTTCTCAGCGTGTGCGTACAAATCCCAGTGTGCAGCAAACACTGTGTTTATGTGTGTGTGTGTGTGTGTGTGAGGCACATACAATCACACAGAAACACATTACACACACTTAAAACACAGATTTGCCCACACAGACATACAACCCTTATGCACATACGTACTACAACCAAACACACAACAGGCATTCGTGTGAGCAAGCGTACGTCTGTGCAGCGCACAAAGAGAGTGGCGTAGACATCAAACAGCTATCAATACGGCTGTAACCTCTAGAAGCCGTGGTACCGGGGATGCCGCATCTCCATTCTCTTTGATTCACATTAAGCAGATGTGCTAGCATCCTTCCCTCAGCACATCTTTCAACTCCCACTGATGGCACCGAAAGCCAGCGCCGCCATGACGCAACAGGCAGTCCGCGCCACTCAAGAGCCATATGGAACCTACCGGAGAGAGAGAGGCGCTGAGCTAGTGAAAAGACAAGAGGCAACTCCTGGAGGTGTTCAGTCCACCTGTCATTATTTAAGAGTAATTATGGAGGTGGAGTTATTCTTTCCAGCACTGGTGACTATGATCAAGAAGCTCTCATAGTTGCAGTGATGCAGAACCCTTGAAAAAACGTTTACTTGACGCCCCCTCTCTTCATTCACTCCCTAGCTCGCTCGACCGACGCCGCTGCTCTCTGTCGCTGCTTGGGGAGTCAGTCGTCGATGTGGGTCACACATGCACACGGTTGACTGAGAGCAAGCGCGGTATAAATGTAATCCGTCAGCTCGGGCAGCAGTAGTGTCAGTGAGTCTTGAAAGTGAACAAGAAGTTGATCGTATTGTGCAAGTCGGCAAGTCTTTCACTACTGATCTCAGCACAGGAGAACTGGTGGGACATGAATGAACCAAAAATATTAACCTCTGCCTTTATATTCATAATATGATAAAGCTGGGTAAACTGCTCGTGCATGTGCGACTCACACCTACGGTTGACTCGCATCAGGCAGTGACGTGATCAAAAGTTATTACAAGAATTTTGATACAAATCTAAAAATGCGAAAGTTATAAAAGAACAATTTCCTGTAGGTTGCAGCCAAAACAGGAAGTGTTGCATATTCTCGTCGCTGCCGGATCCGAGTCAACCATAGATGTGAGTCACGCATGCGCGAGCGTAAGCGGTTTATCCAGTTTTATTATATTGTGAAAATAAAGAAAGGGTTAGGTAATGGTCACATTGCAAACCTTTTCTTTTTGGAAAGTGTAAGTTCATGTCAGACTTGGTTGGATTCCTGAGAGGATCCGCCTAGGAGGCTGCACATCCACAGACTGACAGGCAAAATGTTTTTATTAGGTAGATTTGTTAGCTTGAGTGCTGCATATTAACAACTCCCCCCCCCCATATTTCCTGTTCAGTGGACTTGGGTGCTGTGCAGAGGTCTTATATTGGCAGGAAAAACACTGGTTTTCTGCCTGTGTGTGTGTGTGTGTGTGTGTGTGTCTGTCCGATCATTTTTGTGCGCACAGTTACTACTGTATGATCAATCACTTCTCGTGGTTGCGGTGATTCAAAACCTTTGAAAAACCTATTTTACACTGCAAAGCATTGCTAACTCCTCGGCTGGTTTTTCACCTAAGTCCGAGCACCGGAGAAGGGCGGATACGTCTGGCGGGGATCTGCTGAGCGCACTCTTCTAGTTTATGTTGTGTTACTCATGGCTTTTGGTGCTGGATTTTAGTCTTGGGTAAAATCTCTGATACCAAGCCTCCGTTTTAGCCAGGTATCGGCTCCATAGCCGATACCGGTACCGGTATCGGCACATCCCTACTTGCAGTGTTATCTAGTAATGATGGATAATTTATCTGGACTCCTGGGCTTTCCAAACGGGATAACACGCAAACACATTTGGATGTCCATCTTCATGATTTTTTTTTCCAATTGCTACTTGAGCTGCTCTTATTTACTTCTCATTTAATTTAATGCCTCAATTGGTCCATCTGAGGGAGGGGGGGGGTGTGAAGGTTTGGCATCTGATCTCCCCCCCGGCATCGTACTGGTTGGGAGGTAGGCTGTCACAGGTCTCGACTGGCATGTTAGAGCAAGCTGCCAGCCTCGATGGGCAGTTGGCGCCGAGTCCACTACCAGCTGGCGAGGTTGTACAGCATTCCCAGCATCCCACAAAGGGAATGTCAGGCTCACCTCTAAAACTCCTGCAACTCTAACCCTGTGTGCAGACAGTCACAGCTGAAACGCGTTGCAAACTGTAAGACAAAGTGGTGCTTGTCATTGTCTTTCACTTGAATTTCAAGAATAACACACTTGGCAGGCCATTGTTTCTTGCAAAGCTCAGGCCCACCTTGAGTTGTGTTGCTGCTTGCAGCTGGGAAATAGAACCGTGCCCTATTTTTTCTTTAGGAAGCAATGAAGGTTGTTGGAGGTGGTGCTACACGAGATAATCATCCCCAGCGTCTTCATTCAGCTTTAATACAGGAAGGACCAAGTAATGGATGAGCGGCTGATAATAGCAATTTATGATCACTTAAAAATTAGAGCAAGCCTCCAGCTTGAAATATATTTCCTTTCCTGCCAGAACAATGTCCTCTGCAAAACACAGCTACCGGGACAGTCATTTAACATCGTCTCTTGGAAGAAATGTTGAACCTGGAGCCAAAATTTCAGGCACTTGAACCCAGTAAGTTGAAGCGGTGTAGAATATAAAGGCTGAAGTTGGCTTTTTGTTTCCAGCCCAGGTTCTGGGCTTGTGATCTGCGATGCGTCTCGGCTTCGAATGTCTCCTTGCGGCACAAGGCGCAGCCCCGTGGAGCTCCAGACTCTCAGCTACCTTCGTGTTTCCCTGTTACCTGTAGCAAGCTCAATAAATCATCTGCAGATATCTTGATTAAAAAGCGTTGGTGAAGGAGAAGGGGAAGTTTGGCAGCGAAAATCAAACACAGGTGTGAGAAAGGTAATTTTAAAGGAATGTTTTCAAAATTACGACATAGAAGCCGGCATTTCCTTTGAAATGTCTGCTTTTTTGGCACTGCTTCCGTTGGAGGCAGGTGCAGCAGGGAGCATGCATTTGTATGGCAGCGCACACACACACACACACACATTTTCTAAAGGTATGGCAGGTGTCCATGGTGTAGGTGGAGGGAGGTGCTTGAGGGCCTCACATTCCATAACACACTCATTCTCCCTCCTCAAAACAATTAAAACATATAGCCGTCATGTGATGAATCACTGGGATTCAGTTACATTCTGCAGCCCCCCGTCTGCATCCGTATGTGGTAAATGTTACGAGTTAGTACGGTAATATAATAAAAATACGCAGTGTTGACCAAAAGCTTCAGTACGGTTTTCTTCAGATTTGACTACGTACACAGATTTGCCTTCATAGCTTGGCCCCGCGGACTGCGTAGCACACATGTAGAACCTGATCATGTAATAAATTCCCAATAATGTAATAACCCCGATAATGTAATACAAATCTGCTCTTGAGTCCACTGAAAATGCAATAAAACCTGATAATGTAATAACTTCCTGATAATGTAATAACGTGCATTTCCCAATAATGTAATAAACTTTTTACCAATAATGTAATAATGTTTTATATTAATGGGACGTTATTAGGGTTAGGTTTAGGGTTAAGGTTAGGATTAGGGTTTAGGGTTAGGGTTAGGATTAGGGTTTAGGGTTAAGGTTAGGATTAGGGTTAGGGTTAGGGTTAGCTATGATATATAGTTTATTACATTATCGGGAAATGCACTTTATTACATTATCAGGAAGTTATTACATTATCAGGTTTTATTGCATTTTCAACGGCCTCAAGTGCATTTTTTTATTACATCATCAGGGTTATTACATTATCGGGGGTTTATTACATTATCAGGTTCTACAACACATCCGCAAAGGTTCGTTATTCTCATCTGGAAATGTTAAAACTGACACGAGTGGTGGTAATGTTAAGTTTTACAGCCGAGACTTCCGGCGACGGGACTTGTCGACTCGGCTTATTTGCAGGTCCTGACTCTAGCCACCTCTAGCCTAATGACGTGAACCTCCCCATTTCTAACGTACCTCAGCTCAGCCATCAGTAAACTATGCCACACGCATCCGGCAGAGTGCAGGATCCGCGCTGCTGTGTTCTGGTTCACCGGCAGAGGAGGAGAAAGTTCTTCCGGCGGGTTGCTTTGCTCATGTTTTGCCGGGCGGTAACGGTTCTGTTTGGGTCTTTGTAAGCTGGCACTCGGCTGTGTACAGATGAAACGAGTCACTCCTCCGTTTTGGAGAACGGTGAGCTGAGCTTCCGTCTCCGGCCGGCCGGTCCAAGGGCAGTTAGTTATGTGTGGGCCGAAACAAACGCAGCTGGATTCACCCTTTCACACGCGTCATGTGTTCACACCGGACGCGAAGCGAGTTCTCGCCTCGCTTTGCATGCGCGGGTTTGATCGCGGGCTCATTCGGGTTTCCTCCCACAGCCCAGAGACATGTAGGTCAGGTGACTCGGCCGTACTACATTGTCCCTAGGTGTGTGTGTGTGTGTGTGTGGTGGCCTGTCGGTCTGTCCAGGGTGTCTCCCCGCCTGCCGCCCAGTGGCTGCTGGGATAGGCTCCAGCATCCCCACCACCCTGAGAGCAGGGTTCCTGACTCAACAGGACGCCAGTGACGTCAGGAGAATCTCAACGCTGGTAGGCTTTCGCGACACAGCATGACGCGATTTTCTCGCTCAAGTTGAATGTTTTCAACTCACGCGAATACACAAATGACGAATACACGCGAATTCGCGTCTATTCTCATCTTTTTATTGACTTTATGTGTAATCTCATCGCGCGAAAAAGCTGTTTGGCGTTTGGTCTGAACAGAAATGGCCCATAACTGACTCTTCACTGTGTTCATCATCCGTCAGGGCATCAGCCCGTAGGCAGGACATTTGCCCATAGGCAGGGCATCAGCCTATAAGCAGGGCATCAGCCCATAGGCTAGGCAGGGCATCAGCCTATAAGCAGGGCATCAGCCTATAAGCAGGGCATCAGCCCGTAGGCAGGGCATCAGCCCATAGGCTAGGCAGGGCATCAGCCCATAGGCTAGGCAGGGCATCAGCCCATAGGCTAGGCAGGGCATCAGCCTATAAGCAGGGCATCAGCCCATAGGCAGGGCATCAGCCTATAAGCAGGGCATCAGCCTATAGGCAGGGCATCAGCCTATAAGCAGGGCATCAGCCCGTAGGCAGGGCATCAGCCTATAAGCAGGGCATCAGCCTATAGGCAGGGCATCAGCCTATAAGCAGGGCATCAGCCTATAGGCAGGGCATCAGCCTATAAGCAGGGCATCAGCCCGTAGGCAGGGCATCAGCCCATAGGCTAGGCAGGGCATCAGCCCATAGGCAGGGCATCAGCCTATGAGCAGGGCATCGGCTCGGTCCTGTTTTAGCGGGCACAGAACCTCTCCTGCCCCGGCTGATGAGACAATTTGGGCAAGTTTCGTTTCAATCTTACGTTGTCTCCGCTCTGCTGGATTTCAGTGTTATGATTGGCTCTGCTGGCTGTCGATCACTGGTACTTTGACAGTTCGTCACGGGTAGGTGATGACGTCATCCACGCCAGATTTTATTTTGGGGTCTTTTTTCAGCTTCAAGAAAAGGTGAAAGATTCGGCTTTAGACTCCATTTCAGTGCAAGTCAGTAGAACACACAAAACTGCAGCTACGAGGCAACACAGAAGTTACACGTATTCGATACAATGTAGCGAGGTGTTTGTTCACTTTTGATTTCTCTTTTATTCTCTCCGCCTCCTTTTTGTCTGAAACCAGCACATGAATTCAGCAGGGTTTCGAACCTTTCTGTTGCAGATGTGGTGGAATATCTCTTTTTTCCCCCTTTTCTCCCAGTTGTACCTGGCCAATCGCCCCGCTCTCCGAGCCGTCCCGGTCGTTGCTCCTCCCCTTTGCCGGTCCAGGGAGGGCTGCAGACTATCACACCAGCCGCTTCTTTTCACCTGACAGTGAGGAGTTTCTCCAGGGGGACATAGCGCGTGGGAGGATCACGCTATCCTGTATATATGGACGACTATGGGCGTCCGGGTAGCGTTGCCTACCAACAGGGGGATCGCTGGTTCGAATCCCCGTGTTACCTTCAGCTTGGTCAGGCGTCCCTACAGACGTGTGTCTCTGGGAGGGAAGCCGGATGTGGGTATGTGCCCTGGTCGCTGCACTAGCGCCTCCTCTGGTCGGTCAGGGCGCCTGTTCCGGGGGGAGGGGGATGGGGGGGGATATATCTCTTTCCCTGGTAGGCGTTGACACGGTGTGTGTGTAAATGTGTGTTTTCTGACGTGCGTGCTGGTGGGGCTGCTCCTCCTGACTGATGGTATAGGTAGCAGTTTAATGATAAAAAAGAAAAGGAAGCTTTCACGATTATAAGACACCTCCCGTTCTCGAGGGCACCCGTTAAGTCGCTTTTTCGCTGGGCGAAAGTGACACTTCATCACGCTACCCTAAATGACTTCCCTCTTCCTCCCCGCGGCTCCCTCTTCCTCATTTCACATCACAGGACGTAGTTTCTTTTCTTTTCTTTTCTTTTTTCTGAGGGGGCGGGGGTTAAGAGACCCTCCATCTTTTTAGCGTGAAAGATCACAGAAAAAAAATGTTGGGCCATCTGAAGCGCGGTAGTTTATCTATGAGTAACAGGGCCTTTGCTAATTTGTACGACTTGCTGCATCCTGCCACGAAGCAACAGCCGAGTGCTTCCAGAGAGAGACCGATTTGACTTAAGCCATTATCTCTTGATAGATAAGGGGGCCTATGGGTGCCTTCCTCGCCCCTCGGGGCTGTGTTTTTTGAAGATGGAGGACATGTTTTTACCCACTGACATTGATGCAATGCAACCCGGGAGGGAGAGTACTAATGTCTGTGTGGAGTCCACTCAATCCTGGTGCCTTGTGTCCTATCTTTGCCCTGGCTGCAGCCCGAAGAGGCCTATAAACAAGGAGCGTGCAGACCCAGCGTGAGTCATTAAGGCTCGTGTCGGAGACGGGGCCAGGGGTCATGCTCGGGGAGGATAATGTATGGTTTCCGGACGGCCTCAAAAATCAGCAGAACTCCGCGCTAATGGCTTTATTTTTCTTTGGGGAAACAAAGAAGTGAAAGTAGAGGAGAGGTAAAGGAGTGAGAACTTTAGTTACTGTGGAGGGGAAAAAAAACCTAATTGTAAAGTTTGCATTGCATTTCAGATAGCGTTTAGCCAAGGATTTTTGTGTTAATTATGCCAAAATATTTTTTTTAAACAGAGACAAAATGTTTTTTGCAAAATTATCATGTTACCATGATTGCAATGGAAAAAAAGCCTCAAACCGGTATTTATCCTGCATGCACGTATCCTGCAGATAGGTTTAGGTTGGCGAAAAGTTCACAGGTATTGCAAAGAAAAATTACTCTTTGCAATTAATTAGCCTAAATCCTTTCAGTGAGTTTTCCTGCCACATTTAAAAGCCTGAAACTTGACCATTAACCTCCAAATGGATGTAAAACACCGCTACTGTTTTTCCTCTTTTCCCAAACACAATGCACCACAAAAAGGCCTGTAAAATGAAATGATGAGTTCTAAATGTCTCTTTTTGCAGAAAAACTCAATTAGCAACCTGTTTTTTTTTTCCCGCGTCCGCAAAGAGCCCTACATTAGGAACAAGACTAGTCATTATTTGCAGTGCTGACATCTTTACAAATCATTTCTCTTTGCCTTTCCGCCGCTGACTCCGGCGTGCCACCATGTACCAAAGTGGGCTCCAATTATGAAAGCATTAAACACGACGGTGAAGGACTTTAGGTAGATTACACCACTCAATGACATTCCACTCACCGTTACGTTATTAGCAGAGTGCTGTGTGCAGAAAGAGGCCTTTAATTGAGAAAGTGTTCATGGAAATACATTACTGCTGTTACCTTCTCCCCCACTCCACCATGCTGGCTGGTACCTTCTCCACCATGCTGAGGTGTGTGTGTGTTTGTTGTGAGGGGCTTCTCATCCAGGCTGATTTGCCTTAAATCCTCCGCTTTTATGAGAGGTCGTCTGGGATAATATAATACACACAAATGCAAGCACACACACACACACACACATGCACTGACACACACATGCACACCACGCGCATGCACACACATAAACACACATGCACTGACACACATACATGTGCACGCACACATGCACCGGCACACACATGCACACACATAAACACATATGCACTGACACAAACATGCACACAACATGCACACACATGCACTGACACACATAAACACACATGCACTGACACACACACATGCACACACACATAAACACACATGCACTGACACACACACATGCACATACACATAAACACACATGCACTGACACACATGCACACATGCACTGACACACATGCACACATGCGCTGACACACACACACACAAACGCACATAAACACACATGCACACACACATGCACTGACACACACATAAACACACATGCACTGACACACACACGCACACACTTTTGTCAACTCTCACTCTTCTTCGTAGCCATCGGGGAGGGCCAGAGACAGGAGGAGGGCCACAACATCCTCAAACTTGTTTTTACTTTCCTTTGTCGGTCCCTCGGTGCAGCTTGTCATGTGCAGCCGTGTTTATGTGTATCAGTGAACATGGAGACTTTGTGTGGAGTTTTTTGTTGAAAGTTTAATACATATTCTTACATGACACATGTTTGTGCACATCACGTCCTTACTGACGTTTGGCATTGACGATTAAAATGCAGTTCTTTGTGAAGTGAATGGGGAAAACATGCGTGGTGGTGTGAGAGAATTTCACAGGATGTTGCATTACAAACAAGCCCATTTATATCACCCCTCAGGCACATGGTTCACTTCTTGTGAGAAAAACAAGATTCAGACAGTCGATAGGAGGCTAAGTGATTATAAAATGATGGCAAGATTAAGATGGATTTACGAGTGTATTTGTCATACACACACATATATACACACTATGCACTATACATACATACACTATACATACATACACTATACACTGTATGTACAAAGTTATTGGGACACCTGGCCATTACACCTACAGGAGCTTTTATGACATCTCATTCTAAATCCATAGGCATTAATATGGAGTTGCCCCCCCCCCTTGCAGCTATAACAGCTTCCACTCTTCTGGGAAGGCTTTCCACAAGATTTTGAAGTGTGTCTGTGGGAATTTTTGCCCATTCATCCAGAAGAGCATTTGTGAGGTCAGGCACTGATGTTGGACTAGAAGACCTGGCTCACAGTCTCCGTTCTATTTCATCCCAAAGGTGTTCGATGGGGTTGAGGTCAGGGCTCTGTGTGGGCCAGTCAAGTTCTTCCACACCAAACTCACCCAACCATGTCTTAATGGACCTTGCTTTGTGCACTGGGGTACAGTCATGCTAGATCAGAAAAGGGCCATCCCCAAACTGTTCCCACAATTGTCCAAAATGTTTCGGTATGCTGTAGTATTAAGATTTCCCTTCACTGGAACTAAGGGGCCTAGCCCAACACCTGAAAAACAACCCCATACCATTATCCCTCCTCCACCAAACTTTACAGTTGGCACAATGCAGTCAGGCAGGTAACGTTCTCCTGGCATCCTCCAAACCCAGACTCGTCCATCAGACTGCCAGAGAAGGGTGATTCGTCACTCCACAGAACACGTTTCCACTGCTCCAGAGTCCAGTGGCAGCGTGCTTTACACCACTCCATCCGACGCTTGGCGTTGTGCTTGGTGATGTAAGGCTTGCATGCAGCTGCTCGGCCATGGAAACCCATTCCATGAAGCTCCCGGCACACAGTTTTTGTGCTGATATTAATGCCAGAGGAAGTTTGGAACTCTGCAGTTATTGAGTCAACAGAGCGTTGGCGACTTTTACGCACTATGCGCCTCAGCACTCGTTGACCCTGCTGTGACTTTACGTGGTCTGCCACTTCATGGCTGAGTTGCTGTTGTTCCTAAACCCCGCCACTTTTCAATAATACCACTTACAGTTGACCGTGGAATATCTAGCAGGGAAGACATTCCACCAACTGACTTAATGCAAAGGTGGCATCCTATGACAGAACCATGCCTGAATTCACTGAGCTCTTCAGAACAACCTATTCTTTCACAAATGTTTGTAAATGCAGACTGCATGGCTAGCTGCTGGATTTTATACACCTGTGGCAATGGGTCTGAATGAAACACCTGAATTCAGTGATTAAGAGGTGTCCCAATACGTTTGTACATATAGTGTGTGTGTGTGTGTGTGTGTGTGTGTGTGTGTGTGTGTGTGTGTGTGTGTGTGTGTGTGTGTGTGTATATATATATATATATGCATTTGTGTCTATATCTGTAATCAAGAGTGAATGCTGCATCGTATGCTGCGGTTCATCTGTTCATGTCCCTTCACACGCACGCACGTACACACGCACACACACACACACACACACACACACACACACACTCACTCCTTCATGTTTCCTCATGAAACACCATCTTGCTTTGATGGGGCAGGGGAACAGATGGAGCGGGGGTTCTGTGTCCTGCGCCGCAGCCTCACTCTCTCTATGTGTCATCTGTCGTTACATTCAGGTCATTGTTCTGAACTCAATGGCAGCGTGACTGACTTGGCCGGGGCTTGACAACTGGCTCTGTCTCCCACCGACATGGGGAGAAGTCGCTCGCATCCTCAGCTGTCACAGGGGAGAGCTCGGCATGTCATGGCATGAACTGGCTGAGTATCCCCGATTAGCACCGAGATGTGAGAATCCTGTTCTGGTAGCCCAGACTAGAATAGAATAGAATAGAAATGGATTGTAGGTTTTCTAGTGTGGCTACATATAAATTCTTCAGGAACCCTTACAAGTACTGTTTGAAATTAAAAGTATGTATCCTAACAAATTTAGACCATAATTAGACTGTATCGTAGATTAGATTAGACCATTTTGGTGTACCGGATGAGTGCTGTGCATGTAGGTTGCGTGAAGGGTGCATGTAGGCTGCATGTAGGCTGCAGGAAGGGTGCATGTAGGCTGCATGTAGGTTGCGTGAAGGGTGCATGTAGGCTGCATGTAGGTTGCGTGAAGGGTGCATGTAGGCTGCATGTAGGTTGCGTGAAGGGTGCATGTAGGCTGCATGTAGGTTGCATGAAGGGTGCATGTAGGCTGCATGTAGGTTGCATGAAGGGTGCATGTAGGCTGCATGTAGGTTGCGTGAAGGGTGCATGCAGGGTTGCATTTCGAAAGGAAACGCCTACAAATTGCGCAGTGTTAATTTTGCTGTAACGATACTTTTATGAAACTTAACTCTGATCTGATTTATTTGTTTATTTATTTATTTACGTGGGTGGACTCGGTGAAAAATTGCTCACTACCCATTCTCACTGCAGTCCTGCAATTACACCGAAGGTAAACACCGTTTAGGGGGCTGCCGAAATGAAAGCGGATGCCGTTTTAACAAATAATAGGATGTAATGGGCCTCCGACGATATACGTTTGCTCTGCTCTACTGTGTATTTGGTTTGGTTTAATGGAATCTGTCACTTATTTTCAAGCGCCACGAAAAAACATTACAAACATTTAACGACAACATAAATCAGCACCCCGAACTGTCCCTTTACCTGCGAGGGGGACAGTGTCAGGCAATATCATGCCAGCTGGTGCTGAAGAGGGACTGTCATAAGACTGTTCACCTACCTCTTCAGCCCTCAGCCATTCAATCGTCCATGCATCCATCCATCCATCCATCCATGCATGCATCCATCCACCCGTCATCCATGCATGTATGTATGCATCCCTCCACACATGCATGCATCCATCCATCCATCCATCTTTACATTCCCTGCAGGGCCCTTGCACTTGGCCTGGCCCCGTGCCCTAGCAAATGGGACAGGTCCTTATTGATGGTGCTTGGCTTCCAGACTTTTCCATCGCATCTCTTCGGCCTTCCTCTACTTCTCCAGGGTCAAGGCTGTGACATAAGCTGCTGATTATATATGTATGCATAAATCTGACTATAAGGCGGTCTGACAGTGTGTGTGTGTTTGTGTGTGTGTGTGTGTGTTGCCTGTGCATGTTTGTTTCTCGTGGGGGAGACGGGGAGAAGGAAACAGAGGAGGAGAGAGACGGAGAGAGAGCCTGTACAGTGTTCATGTGTTCAGAGATTACGGCGGTGCGTGTCGTTGTGCGCGCTCGAGTGTCTGCACACATTTGCATGCGAATAATGTGATTGTGAGAATTAGATGTGGGTGCCTGCTTACTTATGCACCTCTGCGGTTTCCCGTCTCCTGTAAACAGATATATAGTACATACCATCACCCCCCCCTCCTCCTCCACCTCTACCTCTCCCCTCCTGCCCCCACATCCCGTCCTCTCTCGCCCCGCTCCTGTCCTTCAAACACAGACCACTGCCTCACACTGCTCTCAAGTGGCCGATGTTCAGCAGAGAGCCCAAGCCCCCGTACGTGTCACTGATGCGTGTCCTTTTTCTTCTTCTTCTTCTTCCTCTTCCTCCCCTCGTAGCAGTGGCCCCGGCTTAACGGCGCTCTCCGCACCGCACGTTTCCACACCGACCCATCTCATATGAATGGAGCAAATCCTCTCCAATCCATTTATTAATAAGAACTATTGACCAGCGGTATCGACTGGCGGCTCGGGGGCCCCTGGTCCAGTGAAACCTGTTAACCTTGCTGTCTGGAAGGAAAACATATTGTCAAACTCTCCCCGAGCAACAGACAATCATACAGAAAACATCAGAAATGGGAAAGTGAATATGTTTTATTTCACTTCTTTTGTGTTTGTTTGTTTGTTTGTTTGTTGGGTGAGTTGAAGGTTTTCACCGGTTACTGATGTTTATTTTCAATAACCGATTTTTTTTTTTTTTTTTACATTTATTTTTTATTTTTTTGCCCTGCTAGCACCGCTAGCCAGCCTGAAGTATAACAATGCAGATCCTTCTTCCCTTTTACAATTCTTCACACCTTCCCACACTCGCGCTTCCACCGCTAATGGCTGCAGCCACACTGGCTTTGTGTGTGTGTGTGTGTGTGTGTGTGTGTGTGTGTGTGTGTGTGTTTGTGTGTGTGTGTGTGTGTGTGAGAGAGAGAGAGAGAGTGACGCTCTGCCTTTCACTCCTGGTTAGGGGGCTCGCACCTCTTTCAGGTTAATTCTTTCTTTTGCCAAAAAAAAAAAGAACGAATTGCAGCATTTTTTTCTGTCCCCTCTCCCTCCCCCCCCTCCCCAATCCCTCCCTTTTCCCACTCATCTGTCAATGAAAGACACAGTTTTGCCACGAGGCATTGTGTGTTTAGCGGTGGTGCCAGCAACTGCCATTTGGGCGCAGGGAGGCAAGGGGGGATCCACCCCCTTTGAACTGCTGCCAAACCAGCCAGCTTGCGCCTTCTTTAATAACTCCCCCCCGAGGCACTTCCTTCCCTCTTACTCTCTCCCCCTCTCCCTCTCTCCTTTCTCTCCTTCACTCCCACCCCTCTGTTCCTTTTCTTTTTAATTTGACTGCAGTTTTCACGGGTAAAGCTGCGATGCTGATAAGAAAGGTAGGGCTGCTTTTAACTGACAGCCTGCCATCAACCCTTTGTAGACACGCCCCCCCTCCCCCACGCACACACACACACACACATACCATGTCACCCTATGCTTGTGGGGACCCCCTCATTGGCTACACTCCCTAGGCCTAAACCCTAACTTTAGCCATCATGGCGACACGCTACTCTCGGCCCTGGCCCTGAGCCACCCCTAACCAAGCTAGCGATGAGATTACACAGAAAGTCGACGCAAAGATGCAAACGGACCCGAATTCACGCCGGGCGACGCGAATGGCGTGAATACGCGAATTTCGCATCATTCACGTTCAACCAGAATGCATACCCACATCCGGCTCCCCGCCCACAGGCACGGCCAGTTGTGTCTCTAAGGACGCCCGAGCAAGCCGGAGGCGACAAGGGGATTCGAACCGGTGATCCCCGTGTTGGTAGGTGACCCGGTAGACGCCACCCGGACGCCCCGCGCCAGTTGAAAATATTCAGCTTGAGTGAGAAACTCGCATGACGCTGTGTCGGGAAAGCCTATCGGCGTTGAGACTCTCCCGGTGTCCCGCCGAGTCAGAGAATGGAGGACAAGCTGATCGTCGCGGGTTCGCGGTCGCGGAGAACCTGCAGCCAAACTCGCGCGGGTAACGTGAGGCGAAAATTCGCTTTGCGTTTGGTGGGAACACAACGTAATTCTAACTTTAACCCCAAACCCAGGTCCCGACCCCGAAATCCACCCGGTCTCACCAGTCTGGTACAAATAACACGATGTTACACTTGGCGTGCAGCGCATACGCCAAAACCCAGCTTTGTGTGCAGATGATGCGCCCGTCCTTCCCATGAGCTTGTGTGGAGAGCTGCCGCGTCCAAATACCACCATCACCCTGAACCGCCATGACGTCACCAGCGAGGCGAGGCTCGCCAGAAGCATGGGCATCCACAACCAGGGTCAGGGTCAGCGCTGAGGTTAGGGTCAGGATCGGGGTTTGGGTCAGGGTCAGCGTTGGGGTTAGGGTCAGGATCGGGGTTTGGGTCAGGGTTAGGGTCAGCGTTGGGGTTAGGGTCAGGGTTAGGGTCAGCGTCAGCGTTGGGGTTAGGGTCAGGATCGGGGTTAGGGTCAGGGTCAGCGTTAGGGTTAGGTTTGGGGTTACTGTCAGGATCGGGGTTAGGGTCAGCGTTAGGATCGGGGTTAGGGTTAGGGTCAGGGTCAGGGTCAGGGTTAGGATCAGGGTTAGGGTCAGGATCGGGGTTTGGGTCAGGGTCAGGGTCAGCGTTAGGGTTAGGTTTGGGGTTACTGTCAGGATCGGGGTTAGCGTCAGGGTCAGGGTCAGGGTTAGGATCAGCGTTGGGGTTAGGGTCAGGATCGGGGTTAGGGTCAGGGTCAGTGTTAGGGTTAGGTTTGGGGTTACTGTCAGGATCGGGGTTAGCGTCAGGGTCAGGGTCAGGGTTAGGATCAGCGTTGGGGTTAGGGTCAGGATCGGGGTTAGGGTCAGGGTCAGTGTTAGGGTTAGGTTTGGGGTTACTGTCAGGATCGGGGTTAGCGTCAGGGTCAGGGTCAGGGTTAGGATCAGCGTTGGGGTTAGGGTCAGGATCGGGGTTAGGGTCAGGGTCAGTGTTAGGGTTAGGTTTGGGGTTACTGTCAGGATCGGGGTTAGGGTCAGCGTTAGGGTCAGGGTCAGGATCAGGATCAGGATCAGGGTCAGGGTTAATAAAATAACTAAAACACTAGCGTTAATACCATGATTTAATTACAGAAAAGGCTGTGTCCCCTGCTTACCTGCTTGTGGGTGTCCGTGCATCAGGGGAACTGGGCGAACTGAGCCTTGCTAGTGACATCATGACCATTCAAGGTGATGGTGGTATTTGGACACATCAGCTCTCCACACAAGCTAATGGGAAGGACTGGCGTATCATCTGCACACGTATCATCTGGGTTTTGGCGTATGCGCTGCACGCAGTGTGAACGTGTAATGTTGTGTTATTTGTACGCAGATTGGTGAGACCGGACTCGTATTTGAAGTGTATGGCCTACGAGCTTGGTCTGACCAGTCTGCATACAAATAACACAACATTACACTTTCACACTGTAGTCTGTCCCCCTGATTCTGTCAGGTCTCTGACCAAAACCTGCTCAAACCCTCCCAGTGAGTTGGCTTCACCGTGCCTCCACACGAGCAGGGCCGGGTGGAGGAGAGGACGCTGGACGGGGCGGTTTCACAGAGAGGTGCACTTGCGCCGTTTTACCAGCGGGGGCGCACTGTCATGACTGATGTGGAACCACAAGCAGTAAATAGATAAATAACGCGAGACAGAGGCTTTTTTTTACTTGTTTAGAAAACCCAGCTTTAATATGATGTCACACAGTTAGAGCAGCTTTGAAATAGGCAGAAATAATGTTATCTGAAAACACCACGAGAAATCATTCATCATTCATCACTGAACAAATGACACACAGAGAGAGAGAGAGAGGGGGGGGGGTTAGAAAAGTAAAGCCAAAGCCAATGTTGAAGAGAGAGCGACACGGCGTCCGGGTAGCGTAGCGGTCTATTCTGTTGCCTACCAACATGGGGATCACCGGTTCGATCCCCGTGTTACCTCCGGCTTGGTCAGGCGTCCCTACAGACACAATTGGCTGTGTCTGCAGGTGGGAAGCCGGATGTGGGTATGTGTCCTGGTCGCTGCACTAGCGCCTCCTCTGGTAGGTCAGGGCACCTGTTCGGGGGGGAGGGGGAACTGGGGGGAATACTGTGATCCTCCCATGTGCTAAGTCCCCCTGGTGAAACTCCTCACTGTCAGGTGAAAAGAAGTGGCTGGTGACTCCACATGTATGGGAGGAGGCATGTGGTAGTCTGCAGCCCTCCTGGATCAGCAGAGGGGGTGGAGCAGAGACCGGGACAGATCAGCAGAGGGGGTGGAGCAGAGACCGGGACAGATCAGCAGAGGGGGTGGAGCAGAGACCGGGATGGCTCGGAAGAGTGGGGTAATTGGCCAAGTATAGTTGGGGGGGGGCAACCCCTCCAAAAAAAAGGGGAGTGAGAGAAGGGAGGGAAATCCCCCAAAATATACCTGTCTGACATCCCTCATCAGATCTACCTCACCTGACATTCCCCTCCGCAAGCACACACACACACACACGCACACACACACACACGCCCGCCCGCCCGGTGTGCCTCTCTCTCTCTAACTCTCTTTAACTCTCTCACTCTGTCTCTCACGGCTCTCGCCTCTGTGGACCTTTCAGGACGGGGTAACTCACACCTTGAAGGCATCCGGTGAACTCCCAAGCTGTCAGTTCCACTGTACAACACCATGGCCCCGGGACACACCAGCTGCAGTCAGGAGAAACACAGAGGCGGAGAGGGGGAGAGACACACAGAGAGAGGGAGAGGGGGAGAGACACACAGAGATGGAGAGGGGGAGAGAGACAGAGAGAGAGAGAAACACAGAGGCGGAGAGGGGGAGAGAGACACAGAGATGGAGAGGGGGAGAGAGACACAGAGACGGAGAGGGGGAGAGAAACACAGAGGGAGAGAAACACAGAGGGAGAGAGAAACACAGAGGGGGAGAGAGACACAGAGACGGAGAGGGAGAGAGAAACACAGAGGGAGAGATACACAGAGATGGAGAGGGGGAGAGAGACACAGAGGGAGAGAAACACAGAGATGGAGAGGGGGAGAGAGAGGGGGAGAGAGACACAGAGATGGAGAGGGGGAGAGAGACACAGAGGGAGAGATACACAGAGATGGAGAGGGGGAGAGAGAGGGGGAGAGAAACACAGGGGGAGAGAGACACAGAGACGGAGAGAGAAACACAGAGGCGGAGAGAGGGAGAGAAACACAGAGATGGAGAGGGGGGGAGAGAGAGAGGGAGAGAAACAGAGAGAGGGTGAGAGACAGAGAGAGAGAAAGAGAAACACAGAGAGAGGGAGAGAGAGGGGGAGGGAGAGAAGGAGAGAGAAACAGAGAGAGAGAGAGGGAGAGAGAGGGGGAGAGAGAGAGGGAGAGAAACAGAGAGAGAGAGAGGGAGAGAGAGAGGGAGAGAGACAGGGAGAGAGAAACAGAGAGAGAGAGAGGGAGAGAGAGGGGGAGAGAGAGAGGGAGAGAAACAGAGAGAGGGTGAGAGACAGAAACAGCGAGCGAGAGAAATTTGCTTTTCAACAACACTTTCAATAAAGTGACGACCCAACAAGCAGGACGAAGACCACCGTGGTCAGCAAGACGAGACTGACAGGATGTGAGTCGGGGCAGGACGCTC
>JAJHIY020000015.1:307500-447500 GCA_022114975.2 Lampris megalopsis | reverse complement strand
TATTATACATGTGGGCCACTTCAGGCTCACATCCATCTTGTCAGGGCCAGAAGAAGGCCAGCAGTGCTGCATCACTGCCTGAAGTGGCCCACATCCGCATGCTAGCTGGGTGGTGCGTGGGAGGATCACGCTATTCCCCCCAGTTCCCCCTATCCTCTGAACAGGCGCCCCAACCCACCAGAGGAGGCGCTAGTGCAGCGATCAGGACACTTACCCACATCCTGCTTCCCACCCGCACACACAGCCAATTGTGTCTTTAGGGACGCGCGACCAAGCCGGAGGTAACACGAGGATTCGAACCGGTGATCCCCATGTTGGTAGGCAACGGAATAGACCGCCACGCTACCCAGACGCCCCACTGTACATTTTCAATTGAGCAGCAGATGTCATGTTATTTATATCATATCCTGATTGGACCTTAATGCTGACAGGGTAAGGTAGATACTTGTGCGCAGCAGAGCTAAAGGTAGCTCACCTGAACCAGATTTTAGCTAACCGACAACCAAGAAAAGCAAGCTAACATATCAGAAACACTTGCTATAGACTTTATCAAAAGATCGATTTGTTTAAGTCGACGGTGTTATCATCTCACTTGCGTCTCTGTCGACGTTTCTGTAAAATTCTAACTCAACACCAGTAACGGGGTTCGAGGGAGAGGATCGGAGCAAAGAGGGCAGCGGTGCGGGACAACGTATACGCTGCTGATGTCCTTATCAGTCAGGATTATCATGTTAACTCACAGCTTGTTTTGATCACCACTTACTGACCACTTACCTTTATCAGCCTGTCTATGAGGCGCTGTAAAAAGGATGTCAACAAGTAGATAAAAACCCACAATGCAACGAGGTGAAAAGTATCTGTGGCATACCTCCTGCCGTCGCTAGGGGCGCTAATTTAGGAAACGCGCCTGTGGGTCCTATCAGAGGGTATTCGACCTGTGTGGTCGTATGGGTTGGAGGACTTGTAGGTATTTTCAGATGCAGTCACTCGCCAACATTTTAGAGGTGTCCTAACTCCCCCAAATCTACACAGAGGGTCCAGCTAAATGTGAGACTAAAGGTCATTTTGTGAGTGAGTGATTTAGAAACCCGGTTCACGAGGTGCCTCGCATCTGAAAACGCTCCGTCGGATTTGAAGACGTGGAGATTTTCCTCTGCACTTCTTCCAAGCTTGTCTTTCTTTGAGTTCCCAGTTATTGTTGTTGGATCGGCTTGACTGACTGATCCCCTTTAAAACTGCTGCTACGCACATTGCCCCACGTCTGTTTTCATTCCCTCCAGAGGAAGGGGGGGGGGTGGCAGGGAGCGAGGAGGTCCCCGAGATGGCCAATTAGCAGTGAAATTCTGTTGACTTTGTCGCTCAATTAATGCTTTGTTTTACAAAAAAAAGGTCCCGTTGACCCTTCTTGCCTGCCCCTCCATTAGAAGTCATGGCAACACACACACACACACACACACACACACACAAAAGGCTCAAAGACCACTCGCTAAACTCTCCGCTCATCTGCAGTTTGGGGAACGAGGGGCTGCGGAAAAACAACAGAAGCAGGAATGGGGGACGGCTGCCAAAAATTACACTGTCTGAATGCCGGCGTGGCATGTGAAAGAATGCTATGTGGTCCCCTGTGCCAACTTTACCAGTTGCCAGTGTTGCGTGCCAGTCCTCCTCCCCCTCCCCTTCCCCCCTCTGCCTGGGCATTGGGCTCTGTGACAGGACCCAGATGCCCGTCATGTGTCTATGCCTCTCACCCTGACCCCTAGGTTGGAAGGCCCGGGCTCTGTCCTGTACACCACCCGGTAAGGTAGCAGGGTTCCGGGGCTTGGGAAGTGTCCCGCGGCTCACGCTTTCCCGTGAACTTGGAGGAAGCCGTTCGCTGGCATGGCAGCACTGACACGACAGAGATTCATTCTGGCAGACAACGGTGTTTCCCTGTCTCAATTGGCCTTCTGGTAGTGTCATGGCTGGGCCCATCGCCCGCTCCTCTTCTCTGATGGACAGGAAATACCCACCTGTGATGAGGCCCCAGATAGACGAAGGCCTTGGAGTCTTCTCCTCTGGATGATTAGTCCAAAATGCTGTCATGGCAGGCATGAGCATCCATGAATATTGGGATGGCATCCAGCGCTTTACCTGTGTGCCCTTCCACAGGGTGAGTGGTTGTGTCAGGAACAGGATCCGACATAAAATTTTGCCAAATCGTTATGCCGATTGACAAGACCACACTGGCTCGGTCGAGGCCCGGGTTAACAACTGCCGCCATTGGTGCTGTGCCCTCACAGGGCACCAATGGAAACTGTAAAATCCACTGTGGCAACCCCTGGAGACAGGGGACAAGCGGAAAAAAGAAGAAGCTGTCGTTCTTAAACCCTAAATAATTTTGACATTGTGATGAATAAATTCATGAATTAATGAATCTTCTAATTAATCAATCAACCCATCAAGAAATAAACTGGTCAGTCAATCGTGCATCCAGAATTCATATAGAATGTGTCCCTAAGTGAAACCAAGGCCAGAACAATACAATTATCATGGCTGCTTAAGCACCTCAGTGTCTCAGTCTAGGCTTTGGGACTGGTGGATTTGAAGTTCCTATCAGGACCATACGAAAGATATCATCGCTATATTCAATAGAAAGAGCATGAAAAAGTCTACAGATCAGTAGCAGAATAACAAAATGTATTTTAAAACTATGTGGCTGGGGCATCCAGGAGGCATGGCGGTCTATTCTGTTGCCTACCAACACGGGGATCGCCGGTTCGAATCCCCGTGTGAAACCCTATGTGTCTCTACAGATACAATTGGCCATGTCTGCTGGTGGGAAGCCGGATGTTGGTATGTGTCCTGGTCGCTGCACTAGCGCCTCCTCTGGTTGGTCGGGGCACCTCTTCGGGGGGGGGTGACTGCAGGGAATAGCGTGACCCTCCCATGCGCTACGTCCCCCTGGTGAAATTTTCACTGTCAGGTGAAAAGAAGCAGCTGGCGACTCCACATGTATGGGAGGAGGCATGTGGTAGTCTGCAGCCCTCCCTGAATCAGCAGAGGGGCTAGAGCAGAGACCGGGACGGCTCGGAAGAGGGGGGCAACTGGCCCCCAGACAGCATCCGGATGTGGGACACTTCAGGCAAGGATGCAGCACTGCTGGTCTTCTTCTGGCCCTGACAAAACGGATGTGAGCCTGAAGTGGCCCACATGTATAATAGCAAATATGGCCCAAATATGCCAAATCAAATGTGGGCCTTTCTTGGGCAAAGCTGCGGTGCTCTGGGCAACATGTGATCTGGATGTGACCCTGAAGTGGCCCGTGTGGTGAATGGTGAATATGGCCCAAATATCACAAAACAAATATGGCCACCTTTGGCAAATATGTGGCACATGCGGCATTGCTATGGCTTGGTTCTGGTCCAGATCTGGCAAACAGGAGCGGACCACCCAAGGTCCATTATTCCATGTGGTATGTGGGCCGGATGAAGTGTCGGTGTGGGGCGGGTCCGGGCCACAGCAGTTTTGCTGTCTGGGCTGGATATAATTGGGGAGAAATGGGGTCGGGGGGGGGGGAGTGACAAAAAAAAAGAAAGAAAAGCAAATGTGAATAGAGGCTCTTGGTCATCGTTCATCATCAAGACCTGTAATAACACCTGTAATAAAACGTTGTATAAGAATAATTGTTTTGTGAGACTGGGCAGGAAATAAATCCGCGGATCCGCTCCATAAAGGAGACCAGCGGCAGTTGAACTGGTAGTACGGGTAATTAGGTCATATCAAGTCCACCACGGACACAAATCCATATTTTCCCCGCCGTGGAGAGTCCACCGTCCACCTGCCTGCCTGCTGCAGCATCGGGGGGGGGGGGAGTGCAGATTTAGACAGTGAGGCAACAGAGAAAAAGAGACAACAAGCATACTCTTATTGTGATGGACAACCTCCATGGTGAGGTTCAACATGTCGGCGTGTTTGGTGTGTGATGTAGCAACTGCTCCAGCCGTGGGGGTCTTTGAGAAGAAAACAGGGGCAAGCGAGAGAGAGAGAGATGGTGAGAGAGAGAGAGAGGGTGAGAGAGAGAGTGAGAGAGAGAGAGAGAGAGAGAGAGACGGTGAGAGAGAGAGAGAGAGACGGTGAGAGAGAGAGAGAGAGAGAGAGACGGTGAGAGAGAGAGTGAGAGAGAGAGAGAGAGAGAGAGAGAGAGACGGTGAGAGAGAGAGAGAGAGACGGTGAGAGAGAGACGGTGATAGAGAGAGAGAGAGAGAGAGAGAGAGACGGTGAGAGAGACGGTGAGAGAGAGACGGTGAGAGAGAGAGAGAGAGACGGTGAGAGAGACGGTGAGAGAGATGGTGAGAGAGACGGTGAGAGAGAGAGACGGTGAGAGAGAGAGACGGTGAGAGAGAGAGAGAGAGACGGTGAGAGAGAGACGGTGAGAGAGAGAGAGAGAGACGGTGAGAGAGAGACGGTGATAGAGAGAGAGGGTGAGAGAGAGAGAGAGAGACGGTGAGAGAGACGGTGAGAGAGATGGTGAGAGAGAGAGACGGAGAGAGAGAGACGGTGAGAGAGAGACGGTGAGAGAGAGAGGGTGAGAGAGAGACGGTGAGAGAGAGAGAGACGGTGAGAGAGAGAGAGAGGGTGAGAGAGAGAGAGGGAGAGAGAGAGAGAACACTTGGGAGCGAGAACAAGAGAAAGGGAGAATGAGCAATGAGCTCAGGTGGGTCCGACATCTGCATTCACTTCCTGTCTTTTTTCCGGCGGGTGGGAAAGACGGGGGGAGGGGGGATGAGGAGGGGCTGGAAGGGCGGCTCGGAGAAAACAAGCACTAGATGAAGGCCTTTCTGGAGGCTACAAAGGAGCCATACTATGGCAAAGCGCCGGCCGGGGCAGTCCTCAATGGGGCTGAAGAACACAACAGACCAAACTCGGGGAGGAAGAAGGCCCGCCTCACAATGGCACCGGGCCCCATGCTCGGTTCAAAGGGCCAGTCAAGAACTACAGAAAGACGAACAGAGCCAAAGAAAAAGGATGGGGGGGGGGATGGACCTGCTGGGAAGTACAGCGGATGCCGCCGAGGAGGGAGGCGTCTTAATGTATATGCTGGGCAAAAGGCTGCCGAGCTTTCTCAGCTTTTTATTCGGAAAGCGGCTGGAAGCTGCGGGCCGGCAGGTGCAGTCAAATTGGATCCGAGCGTGGAGTGGATTTTGTCTGGGCCCGGTGAAAAGGGCCGCCGCGGCTCCCTGTGTGGCCCTGTGCTAAAAGTCAGGCGTGCGAGGTAGAGAGCAGCAACAAGAGCCGGCAGGGGCGAAAAGGGGGGAAGAAAGCGGGCGGGGGGAGGAGGAGGAGGAGGAGGAGGAGGAATGAAAGAATAGATGTGGTGGGAAAGGAAACAGGACTGAACCAGGAATACGCTGCAGCTGATGTCATAGTGTAACGAAGGTAATTCCCAGAGTGCTTCACATTGTCCCTATGTTAATACTGCTTCAGTAGGACGCCGGCCGACACTCGTGTTAACCTTTCACACGCAGGTTCTGTACGCCTTTACCTCCAGTATTACGGGTTTACCTCCAGTATTAATGATGACAGCTGTGTTTCCATGGAGGCCTTTTTATGAAGTGTTGCAGTTCAGAAGCAGGATGGAAGTGGCAGTATCCGACAGAATGTTCTGACAGTACTCGCCTCAGGTGGTTTGTACTCTTGTCGATAAAGAGATTCTTGTGAATGGGGTCCCAGATAGCAAAGCTGCTGTGGCCCGGACCCGTCCCACACACGACGCTTTCATCCGGTCCACATACCACGTGGAATGATGGCACTTGGGGGGTCCGCTCCTGTTGGCCAGATCTGGGCCAGAACCAAGCCATAGCAGTGCTGCATGTGCCACATATTTGCCAATTAAGGCCCACATGTGATGTGGCATATTGGGGCCATATTTGCTGTTACACATGTGGGCCACTTCAGGCTCACATCCATGTTGTCAGGGCCAGAAGAAGACCAGCAGTGCAGCATCACTGCCTGAAGTGGCCCACATCCGGATGCTGTCTGGGGATAGAAATCCATTTCTGGGGAAAGTTTAAATAGAATTAAATCACATGATCAGCTGTTTCTTCATCTTAACGAGCCCGTCTTTCCGCTGGCTGTTGACGTGTGGACATATGACTTAGGACACGTCAACCTGTTCAGGGTGTATCGGGGTTTTTTTTGTTGGATTTTTGTCCCCCTTTTTCTCCCTAATTGTACTTGGCCGATTGCCCCACTTTTCCGAGCCGTCCTGGTCACTGCTCCACCCCCTCTGCCGACCCGTCGTTGGGGGGATGCAGACTACCACATGCCCCCTCCCATACATGTGGAGTCACCCGCCGCTTCTTTACCCCCGACAGTCAGCACGTTTACATGATGTTGGTAAAAGTGGATGTATTGTGTTAGTCCGACTAACGATGGACTTTTAACATACACGTAAGCGTGTTAGTCCCACTGAACTCGTACTTCATCGAATTTGTCGAAGTTGGACCAACACGCCTAGATGATGCGGTCGGGGGTGGATTTACTCTGGCACGTATACGCTTCAGTCGGCCCCGAACTGGCCCAGGCGTTGTGCACATGATCCGTAGTTCCCGTGGTCCAATAGCAGCCGGCTGAAAGGGGGCATATCGCCACCTACCGTACCGGGGTGGGACATACTTCCGTCGATAAATCAATTCTCCCCCGGTTCTTGTGTACTGGGACAACGACCGTAGTCCAGTTACAAGGCCTGATGGAGCTGTAAGCGGAGCTCCACTTAAAGGTGCATGTAACCGCAGTAAGCGAGGAGTTTCACCAGGGGGACGTAGCGCGTGGGAGATCATGCTATTCCCCCCAGTCCCCCCTCCCAAACAGATGCCCCGACCGACCAGAGGAGGCGCTAGTGCAGCAACCAGGACACATACCCACATGTGGCTTCCCACCCCCAGACACGGCCAGTTGTGTCTGCAGGGACCATGGCTGTAGTACAGTAGAACTGGATACCGGATCTTACCGGATCTAAACTAGCACCTGTTCCATCCTATGAGAATTGCTCGCCTGGCGCATATGGGGAAAAAGTTTCTGGCTTCCGGGTTACTTCCGGGTTACTTCCGGGTACATGGGGCCCACTGAATATGCGCAGTAGTGTTACTCCCATCATGCCTCTCGGCTATGAGAGCGGCTTGTGTACAGCCGTGCCGTCGAAACATTTTTCTGGGCTTTGGAAATTGTTTAAAAAGATTAAAACCCCATGGCTCAAAAGTCTACAATAGAAAGAGTCATAACTGACCATGATTATCGCTGTCAACAGTTTCACAGGCCTCTCTTTTACAGTGGTGGCCTATGGGGAAATGCTTTTTGGGCCGCAGGGGATTTTTTCGCTGCAATACCGCGAATGACCACTGGGGGTGAAACTGGCCGCAACGCTCAGCGGCGGCTCCGTATCCGGTTCCACTATAATGCATCCATGGTAGGGACGCCCGACCAAGCCGAAGGTAACGCTGGGATTCGAACCGGCGATCCCCGTATTGGTAGGCAACGGAATAGACCGCCACGCCACCCGGACCGGACCACCACGGAAACAGGTTTTCTTTAGGTATCGGGTTTAACAGATCGGACGGAAGTGCACCCTATTCGCATTTTCGTCTTTGCAACTTTAGAGAAGATCACTTGAAATTCGCTTGACGACTGGATGGAAACATACATTCGAGGTTCGAACCCACAATGCACCGAGGCGAAAGGTACCTGTGGCATATCTCCTGCCGCCGGTAGGGGGCGCTAATTTAGGAAACGCTCGTGTGAGTCGTATACGAGGACGAGCGACCTGTGTGGCGGTGCGGGTTGGAGGCCTTGTAGGCGGGGACGTTGTGCGTTAGGGGGTCACGTGAGGCCGGTGTTCAGGATTCGCTTTGCTAGAACAGGTACGGTGATGACGTCACTTAACGGACATGACGGATTGTGCAAAGTATAATTATTTGCATTAATTTTTCCAGAAAGTGGGACGACAACACGACTTGTGTCATGTGATGCAAGGTGCGTGGAGTAAAAAGAAGCCAAACAGGTTGATGTGAAATAACAGAAAGTACACCGCCACATGGCGGCTTGCCAAGGCGCCGTGGTGGACACAGTAAAGAGAAAGAAAACATAGAGGGAGAGGGGGGAGGGGGGGGAGAGAGAGAGGGGAGAGAGAGAGAGAGGGGAGAGAGAGAGTGACAGTGAGCCGTTTGTATGTCCTTGGGATGCCAGTGTCATTGTCAAAGCTTATCAGGATCTAGGGTGTGGGGGGGGGGCGGTAGGAGGGGGGGTGTCATGGTAAGAGAGGGAAGAAAATGCACATGCTTTAATAAAACTTTATCAGGAGTTACCGCCATTCTGTCTCTTCCTCCCTCCGCACAACCCTAGCCCTCCCTCCCCCCTCCCCCCATGTAAAGGGTTCTGAGGGAAACGCATTTAACTCCCCCGATTCCTTATTGCCTGTCAGTCTCTCTAATTTGATGTGGCGTTGGACAGTTACCAGTCCGGGCAGCGGAGTCGTGGTGAATATTGGCAGGGAGACTGGCAGCTAATAAAACCCCGCTCAGAATTTGCTTCCCTTTGTCCTTTGATTTATAATATATGTCAATATTGTTATTATTAGTATGTATATATGATATATGTGTGTGTGTGTGTGTGTGTGTGTCGGCGACCCTGTGATGGCCTGGTGGCCTGTCCAGGGTGTCTCCCCGCCTGCCACCCAATGACTGCTGGGATAGGCTCCAGCACCCCGCGACCCTGAGAGCAGGATAAACGGTTGGGATGATGGATGGATGGATATATATATATATATGTATATCATAATCATATGCTGGTGATTGCTTATGGCACGAAACAGGCTTGTACTGTCTCATAAAGAATTTACTTGACTCACTGGATTACACACACACACACACACACACACACACACACACACACACACACACACACACACACACACACACACACAATGTATATATACATTATATATAATGTGTACACACAATGTATATATACAGTATATAGAATATGCATTGTATATAATGTGCACAAACTATATATATGCATTATATATATTGTATATATACATTACATGTAATATAATTATATATACATTGTATGTAATGTGTACACAAAATGTATATATACATTATATGTAATACATTATATGATTATATATACACATTATATATATTGTGTGTGTATATATACATATGTCTATGTGTGTGTGTGTGTGTGTGTATATATATATATATATATATGTGTGTGTGTGTGTGTATAAATGTATACACACAGATATTTTAATTTTGCAGCCATGCTACTCTGTGGTTCATATGAACCCTGCCTTTGTTTTTTTATTCATCCATTTATTTATTTGTTTCCCTCAGCAGGCCATTATTAAGTCTGTGCAGGTTTGCAGGTTGCATGTGCTCTGCACCCTGACTGGTTGCTGTAAACTGGGAGGAAGACTCATTAAGGGTCTTCAGTCTTCCTCCTGTCAGCCTTTACCCACACTGGGAGAGCTGGGATGAGGAGCAGAGCGGGTGGAGTAGGGATGCTGTGACGTGATGCCGTAGGACAGAACAGAATAGGATTGTGTTGGTTTGAATTGAACTGGATTAAACAATGAATATAATAATGAATATAATATAATATGATATAATACGCTTCGAATGTCTGAAGCCCTGTCCGTTTTGTTGGCCTTTCTAGCTGAATGTGATCCTGGTTGTGACCGGATCATCAATACACTAACAACACCGGCCCCGGTGTTATTCCCCCTCTCCCCCCTTTTTTTTTCTCCCCGATTGTACCCGTCCAATTACCCCTCTCTCCCGAGCCGTCCCGGTCGCTGATCCGGGGAGGGCTGCAGACTACCACATGCCTCCTCCCATACATGTGGAGTCACCAGCTGCTTCTTTTCACCTGACAGTGAGGAGTTTCACCGGGGGGGACGTAGCGCGTGGGAGGATCACGCTACTCCCCCCAGTCCCCCCTCCCCCCAACAGAGGAGGCGCTAGTGCAGTGACCAGGACACACGGCCGATTATGTCTGTAGGGACGGCTGATGAAGCTGGAGGTAACACGGGGATTCGAACCGGCGATCTCTGTGTTGGTAGCTAGCTGGACACCGGCCCTGGTGTTAATTGATGTGGGTCATCACAGGTTTATGTAGATTCTGGATGTCAACTCCTTTACCACTCCACCCACACAGGATAGCGGAGCACGGGTGTGACACACATTTACTGACATCCGAACCGGTGACCAGCCCTGCCGGCCCCTCCCTACTCCTGCCCCCCCCCCCCAAACACACACACACACTCACACTGACACACACACTCACACTGACACACACACACACACAACAGCGAGAGACAAAGGCACTGATATGAAGGAAGGAAAACAAGGAGGGGAGGAGGAGGAGGAGGAGGAGGAGTGGGATGAAGATGAGGAGGGCTCGGCGAGAGGGGGAAATAAGCGGTGCATGTATATATGCGAAATATGTGCAGCCTCAGCAGGAAACGGCCTGACTCAGCCGTTCGCCAGGCTTTGCTGCGCGCTAAAACACGTGGAGGCAGAGGCCATTAAAAATGAATGCCGGCTGATAATCACATTCACACTTAAAATTTAATGCGGCTATGCGGCGGATGACAAAGAGAAGGCGGCGCGGGGCACTGTGATTATGACCAGCACGCCTGTACTTCCCCGCTCGGGGGTGAGGCCTACACTTGACCCCTGGAAACACACTGTGATTTGAGTTGGCCGGGGAGGGGGAGGGGTGGGGGGGGCAAGTCAAGCTGGGGAGGCTAATTGTTATAATTAAGTTTTTAAAAAAAAAACCTAATGTAGGTCACACTTCCCCCTTCATGAGGGGGCGGACCCTCGTGACGACCCTGTTGATGTGCCCGTGTGTGACCTTGGGAGAGGGTCGTCCATGTGTTGTTCTGAGTCTCAGACTCATCATGCTTTATTTTTTAATCATGGTTCGGTTTAAAACTCAGGGCAGGAAGTGATGGAAGCGGATGACCCGCTGTGGTGATCCTAACGGGAGCAGCCGAACGTAGTAGTAGATAGATCCCGGATAGCGAAGCTGCTGTGGCCCGGACCCGTCCCACACCCGACACTTCATCCGGCCCACATACCGCGAGGAATGATGGCACTCGGGCGGTCCGCTCCTGTTGGCCAGATGTGGGCCAGAACCAAGCCATAGCAATGCCGCATGTGCCACATATTTGCCAGAGGTGGCCATATTTGTTTTGTGATATTTGGGCCATATTCACCATTTACCACACGGGCCACTTCAGGGTCACATCCAGACCACATGTTGCCCAGAGCACCACATCTTTTCCAGAAAAGGCCCACATGTGATCTGGCATGTTTGGGCCATATTTGCTGTTATACATGTGGGCCACTTCAGGCTCCCATCCGTGTTGTCAGGGCCAGAAGAAGACCATCAGTGCAGCATCACTGCCTGAAGTGGCCCACATCCGGATGCTGTCTGGGATGGGGTTTCCAAGGCCTCCAACGAGAGGTTTCCTCCATGAGTCATGTGACCGGACTGGACCTCGTGCATCATGTGTGGATGCTTGTCAGTGTACCGTATGGCACTGTGGGATGAGAGGGGCTCGAGAAAATGCAACCCCCCCCCCCAAACAAACCCAAACACTGTCAGCACAGTAGAGATGGAAATGGTGGACTATGGGGTACAGCACCCCCGAACGCCGGGCTGGAACTCCCGGGTAGGTGGGCCGAGGTCCCAGGGTCCTCACGGGGCTCACGGAGCGAGGCAGGCAAGACAATGAGTGGGTGGGTGGCTGGGAGAGGAGGTTTTTAGGGGAGGGGGGCTCCACTCCAACTCTGACTCAAGTGGGCCGGGAAGTGCTCTTCGAGAAGGCAAATTAATTTTCCTTTCATCCAAACATAATATTGTGAGAGCAGCGCACAATGGCAGCCTCTTACCCACGCTCTTTTATGCCTGTGTGTGTCTGTGTGTGTGTGTGTGTGTGTGTGTGTGTGTGTGTGTGTGTGTGTGTGTGTGTGTAAGGGACAGAGCGTGAACGTTTGTATGCATCTGTGCAGTACATGTGTAATTTGTGTACATGTAGATTTGAGTTTGTACTGCCAGTGTGTGCATGACTGTACCCATGTGTGCACTTTATGACTCTGTGTGTGTGTGTGTGTGTGTGTGTGTGTGTGTGTGTGTGTGTGTGTGTGACTGTACCCATTCAATCAAGTTGCATTTTTTTATAGCGCATGTGTGCACTTTGCAGCTAAGTACGTGTGTGTGTGTGTGTGTGTTTGTAGGTGTGCGTGTTTCTGTGTGTGCATGACTGTACCCATGTGTGCACTTTGTGACTATAAGTACATGTGTGTGTGTGTGTGTGTGTGTGTGTGTGTTTGTAGGTCTGTGTGTGTGTGCGTGTGTGTGCGTGACTGTACCCATGTGTGCACTTTATGACTATAAGTACATGTGTGTGTGTGTGTGTTTGTAGGTGTGTGTGTTTGTGTGTGCGTGACTGTACCCATTTGTGCACTTTGTGACTATAAGTACGTGTGTGTGTGTGTGTGTGTGTGTGTGTGTTTGTAGGTCTGTGTGTGTGTGCGTGACTGTACCCATGTGTGCACTTTGTGACTATAAGAACATATGTGTGTCTGTGTGTGTGTGTTTGTAGGTCTGTGTGTGTGTGTGACTGTACCCATGTGTGCACTTTGTGACTATAAGTACTTGTGTGTGTGTGTGTGTTTGTAGGTCTGTGTGTGTGTGCGTGACTACCCATGTGTGCACTTTGTGACTATAAGTACATGTGTGTGTCTGTGTGTGTGTGTGTGTTTGTAGGTCTGTGTGTGTGTGTGTGTGTGTGTGTGTGACTGTACCCATGTGTGCACTTTGTGACTATAAGTACATGTGTGTGTGTGTGTGTGTGTTTGTAGGTCTGTGTGTGTGTGTGTGTGTGTGTGTGACTGTACCCATGTGTGCACTTTGTGACTATAAGTACATGTGTGTGTGTGTGTGTGTGTGTGTGTGTGTGTGTGTGTGTGTGTGTGTGTGTGTGTGTGTGTGTGTGTGTGTGGCTGTTTCAATCCCAGCCCCACTTAACCTCCATCCCGGGTCCGTAGCAGAGCAGACTCTCCTCCTGGTCCTCATCCAAGGTCACGGCAGAGTTTGTGAAACACTCCCTCCCAGTCAATTGCCCCTCCTCGCTCCGGCGAGGGAGGGATACCCCCCTCTAAGTGCTCCTCCTCCCCCTGCCATCACAACATCCAGAGGAGTCTTCTCCCCATAACGACAGTCGTCCTCAGCAAAAGAGGAAACGACAGAAAAAGGGAGAAAGCATCTTGTTTGGGGTGAATGAGGAGCGGCGGCGCTGCAGGACAGGTCGGGTGGAGGTCGAGTGCTGGAGCACCGTGAACGCTTCTCGTCTCCAAAAGTACAGATCATTTCTTGGCCTTCCCGCCGTTTCTCAGAGCACGTTGGGGAAGTTTTATTACAGGGACTTTTCCAAATAGGAAAAGACTTTTCTTCATGGAATCTGTGGCAGTGTTGTCTGTTGTAAAGCTTCTCTACCTGATAGCAAGGACAGCAGGGAGGACAACAGGGAGGGTAACAGGGAGGACAACAGGGAGGGTAACAGGGAGGACAACAGGGAGAGTAACAGGTAGAGTAACAGGGAGGGTAGCAGGGAGCGTAACAGGTAGAGTAACAGGGAGGACAACAAGGGAGGACAACAGGGAGGACAACAGGGAGGACAACAGGGAGGGTAACAGGGAGGGTAGCAGGGAGCGTAACAGGGAGAGTAACAGGGAGAGTAACAGGTAGAGTAACAGGGAGGACAACAGGGAGCGTAACAGGGAGAGTAACAGGGAGCGTAACGGAGAGTAACAGGGAGGACAACAGGGAGCGTAACAGGGAGAGTAACAGGGAGAGTAACAGGGAGAGTAACAGGTAGAGTAACAGGGAGAGTAACAGGGAGCGTAACAGGGAGAGTAACAGGGAGAGTAACAGGTAGAGTAACAGGGAGGACAACAGGGAGCGTAACAGGGAGCGTAACAGGGAGAGTAACAGGTAGAGTAACAGGTAGAGTAACAGGGAAGACAACAGGGAGGGTAACAGGGAGCGTAACAGGGAGGACAACAGGGAGAGTAACAGGGAGGACAATAGGGAGGACAACAGGGAGGGTAACAGGGAGGACAACAGGGAGCGTAACAGGGAGAGTAACAGGGAGGACAACAGGGAGCGTAACAGGTAGAGTAACAGGGAGGACAACAGGGAGAGTAACAGGGAGGGTAACGGAGAGTAACAGGGAGGACAACAGGGAGCGTAACAGGTAGAGTAACAGGGAGGACAACAGGGAGAGTAACAGGGAGGACAACAGGGAGAGTAACAGGGAGGACAACAGGGAGAGTAACAGGGAGGACAACAGGGAGAGTAACAGGGAGGACAACAGGGAGCGTAACAGGTAGAGTAACAGGGAGGACAACAGGGAGGACAACAGGGAGAGTAACAGGGAGGACAACAGGGAGCGTAACAGGTAGAGTAACAGGGAGGACAACAGGGAGAGTAACAGGGAGGACAACAGGGAGAGTAACAGGGAGGACAACAGGGAGAGTAACAGGGAGGACAACAGGGAGAGTAACAGGGAGGACAACAGGGAGCGTAACAGGTAGAGTAACAGCGAGAGTAACGGGGAGGGCAACAGGGAAGACAACAGGGAGAGTAACAGGTAGAGTAACAGGTAGAGTAACAGGGAGCGTAACAGGTAGAGTAACAGGGAGAGTAACGGGGAGGGCAACAGGGAGGGTAACAGGGAGAGTAACGGGGAGGGCAACAGGGAGCGTAACAGGGAGTGTAACAGGGAGAGTAACAGGGAGGACAACAGGGAGCGTAACAGGGAGTGTAACAGGGAGAGTAACAGGTAGAGTAACGGGGAGAGTAACAGGTAGAGTAACGGGGAGAGTAACAGGGAGAGTAACAGGTAGAGTAACGGGGAGGGCAACAGGGAGGACAACAGGTAGAGTAACAGGGAGAGTAACAGGTAGAGTAACAGGGAGGACAACAGGTAGAGTAACGGGGAGAGTAACAGGTAGAGTAACGGGGAGGGCAACAGGGAAGACAGTGGAATGGTGAGGATGCAAGGAGTGGAGGTGACGAAGGTGGAGGAGTTTAAATACTTGGGGTCAACTGTCCAAAGTAACGGGGAGTGCAGAAGAGAGGTGAAGAAGAGAGTGCAGGCAGGGTGGAGTGGGTGGAGAAGAGTGTCAGGAGTGATGTGTGACAGAAGGGTACCAGCAAGAGTTAAAGGGAAGGTTTACAAGATGGCTGTGAGGCCAGCTATGTTGTATGGTTTGTGTGGCTAGGTTGTATGGTTTGTGTGGCTATGTTGTATGGTTTGTGTGGCTATGCTGTATGGTTTGTGTGGCTATGCTGTATGGCTCCAAGGGACTGGGAGGAGGTCTGGCCCCTAGACGTGTGGTACGCAGGTCCACCGGTGTGTGGATATTCCCCCATGCCCACCAACCAGCCCCCAGCTATGGGTTAAATAGTGCCGAGCCAGGTCAGCCTTTGCTGCTAGCATCATGACAGTGGATGGTACTATCTGGACCTGTTTCTACTGCCTTGTAGATTTGCCTCTTTAGGCAAAGGCTAGGAGAAGGCACCTCCGAATTCCAATCCAAGGAGGCGCTGGCAGCAGGGCGCTCCATGGTGTTTGCGGCAGAAGTGCCCAACATGATCATGAGCCCTATCGGACCAATGGCACAAACATCAGATGGCGTGCAGAGGAACCACTCTGTTGGTCAGTGGATGACACCACTTGACAAGTGAGCCGTCCCTGCGGGGCGACCTCTTAATCTACTGAGCCCGTTGCACTACGGTGTGCCGCTTAGGAATGGGTTCTGAGGCCCAGAGAGACTGTTCGGCGGGGGCACGACACCGGCTGTCTTAACTACTGGTCAAGGCGTGATGTGAGGAGAGCTCGATGGGAAAAGCACTTGCGAGGAGAGCTTGTAACAGACCAACTCAGACAACATCCTCTGTGACAAATGTGGACCATATAGTGGCTCTAATGTGGGCCTGATGGTCCACAGGCGTGCTTGCCGAGCTTAAACTGCATCACAGTCATCATCGTTTTCGGTGGACTGCCGAAGAAGAGCGATGGTTTGGAGACAGTGGCACTGACGAAAAGACGGGAGGTGGAGCTGGAGGTGGCAGAGATGAAGATGATAAGATTTCCACTGGGAGTGACGAAGGAGGACGGGATTAGGAACGAGTCTATTGGAGGGACAGCTCAGGTTGGACGGTTTGGAGACAAAGCAAGAGAGGCAAGATTGAGATGATTTGGACATGTGTGGAGGAGAGATGCTGGGTATACTGGGAGAAGGATGCTGAATATGGAGCTGCCAGGGAAGAGGAGAAGAGGAAGGCCAAAGAGGAGGTTTATGGATGTGGTGAGGGAGGACATGCAGGTGGCTGGTGTGACAGAGGAAGATGCAGAGGACAGGAAGAGATGGAGACATATGATCCACTGTGGCGCCCCCTAATGGGAGCAGCTGAAAGTAGTAGAAGTAGTAGCAGATCTGTCTAATAGCAACTGTGCACAAGCCATGCATATTTAAAAGGGGCGATATGCAGCAGAAGTCTCCTATTGTGAGGCAACTAGACCAACAAAATGAATAGACAAGTGTCAAGCGCTGCAAGACGGAGGCAGTGCTACCTATAAGAGTGAAGTTCCTCTTCTTCTTCTTCTTCTATCTAGGTCACAATATGTGGAGCGGTTTCAACAGATGGGCTGCTGAGCACTCCCCAGGCGAACACAAGTTACTTTCTCTCATTCCTCTTTTCTCCTTGTCATTTTTCCACCTTCCCCTCTTCTTCCTTTGCTGCGAAGGATTCCACCACCAGTCTGATGGTCTGCACACACGAGCACACACGTGCACATACAAACAAGCACGCACACACACACACACACACATGCAGGCATGCACACGCGCACACACACACATGGAGACACACACACACACACATATATGCAGGCGTGCACACTTGCAGACACATGCAGGCACACGTGCACACGCACATGCAGGAACGCACATGCACACACACACATGAATGGATGTGCTGTGCCACAAAGGGCTCGGGTGAAAGAAAAGCCCCCTGGGGTATAGTGGGAGGTGGTTGGGAGGCCTTGTGGTCCAACAGTGGCAAAAAGCCCTTTCTAACATAGAGAAGGGTCTACAAACACACCAGTACACAACTGCACAACTCCTCTCCCACCACGTGGTGAGGCGGTGAGAGTAACGGTGGACTGGGTCCGAATACGAGTGTGTGTGTGTGTGTGTGTGTGTGTGTGTGTGTGTGTGTATACAGTATGTGTGTCCGTGAGTGTGGAACAGGTCTCGTATAATGGAGAAACCTCCACCTGTTTACATTTCTTTGCCCCCGGCAGTCATAGGTGGACCCCTCTGGAGGGCCTCCGTCCCCTGTCAGCCCGCTAACTGCTCCTGCAGAGCCCCCGACAGGGGCCACGCCAGCCGCAGCCTTCTGGGCCATTCTGAAAGGAGGTGTGTGTGTGTGTGTGTGTGTGTGTGTGTGTGTGTGTGTGTGTGTGTGCAGAAGGAACAAAAAGAAAAAAAGGAGAAAAAAGTAAATAAAGATAGAATGCAAACAGAGTGAGAGAAGCACACACACACACACACACACACACACACACACACACACATTAAAACAGTGTATTACTCATGAACCGCTTCTAAACAAGCCTTTCTAATGAGGTCCTCCGCTAATTCAGAGACGCAGGGGGAAGCAACCGGGGGGGGGGTATGAAGAAGGGGGGGGGATGAGGAAAGGGGCAAGTGGAATGAGGGGTAATGTGTGTGAACACTGTGTGTCCACCAATTCACTTTACCTTTGTGTTCCTTTGACTGTACAACAACATCTTCTCGGAGTCTGTGTGTGTGTGTGTGGGGGGGGGATGGGGAGGGGGGGGGGGCTGCTGAGATTTTGGTGCAAGTGATGGTGGTGGAGGATGAAAAGGAGGGCGGGGCAAAGAGGGGGCATCAGGCGGGGGAGGGGTGGGGGGCACTAGAAGTGTGGGTTCTTGGGTAGTGGGAGGCTAGCAGGCTAGACACCAGGCCTTTGTGTGCAAATTTCCCAGCAGCTCCTTACCATTTAATTAAGGAGGTCAGAGAAATAAAGCGAGAGAGAGGGAGACATGGGGGTAACAGCCCTAACAAGCTGTCCGCCCAGGATGAATGAGGGTTTTGTCCCAAACTGAGCGACAAGAGGCCAAACAATGTCAACAGCAATTAGCAACCAGCAGTGTGCAGCCAAGGGCCCGTAGACTGGGTGAGCACAAGAAGTGAAAATGTACACACACACACACACACACACGCACAAATAGACACACGAGCTCACACACGCAAACAAACAAACATGCACATGCACGGCACCCCGGCGGCGGACGTGCGGTAGCCGCTGTGCGCGCCGCCGAGGGCCAAATTGATGCAACGAAAACGCAAACCTGAGAACATGTCAACAAACCCCAACACCAGGAAACGTAGTTAGAGGGTGCAGAGAAGGGTCGAGTATGACAGCAAATCGGAGCGTCCGGGTGGCGTGGCGGTCTATTCCGTTGCCTACCAACACAGGGATCGCCGGATCGAATCCCCCACGTTACCTCTGGCTTGGTCGGGCGTCCCTACAGACCATGACCAAATTCAAATGTAAAGAATAAAGACTCGTCGAGGACCTTGCCATAGTAGCGTTGTCAGGGTGTAAGCCTCCACATGGTCTCCGTGGTGATGGTGCTCGCCACTTGGATGCTGCCTGCCATTCCCCTCATCACATTTTATAAATCCATATCATTTTTTCACATGGTGATGGTGGTCGCGTGGCTCGGGTCCTGGGCTGTTCCGGTGGCGTCTGGACGCTGCTTGGCATCCTGCGCATCATATTCTTCATAAATTTTAGAAGTCCATTATAATTGTGTCATCCTCTTTCAGTGTTGTATTGTGTAAATTGTGTAAACACAACATCACTGCACGTTGTGCGTCTTGGGAGAGAGCTCCTCCTCTGTTGCTCTCCCTGAGGGTCCTCCCTGTTGAAGGGTTTTTTAGGGAGTTGTTCCTTATCCGATGAGGGGGGTCTAAGGACAGGATGTTGTGTTGCTGCAAAGCCCACTGAGGCTAATTTGTGATATTGGCCTACGCAAATAAAACTGACTTGACTTAAGAGCCACGGGTAAGATGAGAAAGACATTGATTCTGGGTTGTACAGAAAGAAAATTCCCGTTGTTTTATCCTTAATGTCATGTTGTACGATTTGCAATTACTTTTCGTACTGACAAATACACACACACACATACACACAAATGACATCCGGCCAGTTGGGGATCGATAAGACGGGTTAGAGGGGAGTGGCCTTGACCTTTTCAGACATTGAGGCCTTCGACTCTACAAAACAAGTGGAGGGTAACCAAGGCCACAGGGCTCTGACTGTGGTGTAGTCTGAATGTTCGCGTTACATCTCGTGAGGTAGTTATTGAGGTGAACATCTCTCATGAGGTAGGAGATGTTCACGTTACATCTCATGAGGTAGGAGATGTTCACGTTACATCTCATGAGGTAGGAGATGTTCACGTTACATCTCATGAGGTAGTTATTGAGGTGAACATCTCTCATGAGGTAGGAGATGTTCACGTTACATCTCGTGAGGTATTATTGAGGTGAACATCTCTCATGAGGTAGATGTTCACGTTACATCTCATGAGGTATTATTGAGGTGAACATCTCATGAGGTAGGAGATGTTCACGTTACATCTCGTGAGGTATTATTGAGGTGAACATCTCTCATGAGGTAGGAGATGTTCACGTTACATCTCATGAGGTATTATTGAGGTGAACATCTCTCATGAGGTAGGAGATGTTCACGTTACATCTCATGAGGTATTATTGAGGTGAACATCTCTCATGAGGTAGGAGATGTTCATGTTACATCTCGTAAGGTATTATTGAGGTGAACATCTCTCATGAGGTAGGAGATGTTCACGTTACATCTCATGAGGTAGTTATTGAGGTGAACATCTCTCATGAGGTAGGAGATGTTCACGTTACATCTCATTAGGTATTATTGAGGTGAACATCTCTCATGAGGTAGGAGATGTTCGCGTTACATCTCATGAGGTATTATTGAGGTGAACATCTCTCATGAGGTAGGAGATGTTCACGTTACATCTCATGAGGTATTATTGAGGTGAACATCTCTCATGAGGTAGGAGATGTTCACGTTACATCTCATGAGGTATTATTGAGGTGAACATCTCTCATGAGGTAGGAGATGTTCACGTTACATCTCATGAGGTATTATTGAGGTGAACATCTCTCATGAGGTAGGAGATGTTCACGTTACATCTCATGAGGTATTATTGAGGTGAACATCTCTCATGAGGTAGGAGATGTTCACGTTACATCTCGTGAGGTATTATTGAGGTGAACATCTCTCATGAGGTAGGAGATGTTCACGTTACATCTCATGAGGTAGTTATTGAGGTGAACATCTCTCATGAGGTAGGAGATGTTCACGTTACATCTCATTAGGTATTATTGAGGTGAACATCTCTCATGAGGTAGGAGATGTTCGCGTTACATCTCATGAGGTATTATTGAGGTGAACATCTCTCATGAGGTAGGAGATGTTCATGTTACATCTCATGAGGTAGTTATTGAGGTGAACATCTCATGAGGTAGGAGATGTTCACGTTACATCTCCTGAGGTAGTTATTGAGGTGAAAATCTCTCATGAGGTAGGAGATGTTCGCGTTACATCTCGTGAGGTATTATTGAGGTGAACATCTCTCATGAGGTAGGAGATGTTCACGTTACATCTCATGAGGTAGTTATTGAGGTGAACATCTCTCATGAGGTAGGAGATGTTCACGTTACATCTCATTAGGTATTATTGAGGTGAACATCTCTCATGAGGTAGGAGATGTTCACGTTACATCTCATGAGGTAGTTATTGAGGTGAACATCTCTCATGAGGTAGGAGATGTTCACGTTACATCTCATTAGGTATTATTGAGGTGAACATCTCTCATGAGGTAGGAGATGTTCGCGTTACATCTCATGAGGTATTATTGAGGTGAACATCTCTCATGAGGTAGGAGATGTTCATGTTACATCTCATGAGGTAGTTATTGAGGTGAACATCTCATGAGGTAGGAGATGTTCACGTTACATCTCCTGAGGTAGTTATTGAGGTGAACATCTCTCATGAGGTAGGAGATGTTCGCGTTACATCTCGTGAGGTATTATTGAGGTGAACATCTCTCATGAGGTAGGAGATGTTCACGTTACATCTCATGAGGTAGTTATTGAGGTGAACATCTCTCATGAGGTAGGAGATGTTCACGTTACATCTCATTAGGTATTATTGAGGTGAACATCTCTCATGAGGTAGGAGATGTTCACGTTACATCTCCTGAGGTAGTTATTGAGGTGAACATCTCTCATGAGGTAGGAGATGTTCACGTTACATCTCATGAGGTATTATTGAGGTGAACATCTCTCATGAGGTAGGAGATGTTCACGTTACATCTCGTGAGGTATTATTGAGGTGAACATCTCTCATGAGGTAGGAGATGTTCGCGTTACATCTCATGAGGTATTATTGAGGTGAACATCTCTCATGAGGTAGGAGATGTTCATGTTACATCTCATGAGGTAGTTATTGAGGTGAACATCTCATGAGGTAGGAGATGTTCACGTTACATCTCGTGAGGTATTATTGAGGTGAACATCTCATGAGGTAGGAGATGTTCATGTTACATCTCATGAGGTAGGAGATGTTCATGTTACATCTCATGAGGTATTATTGAGGTGAACATCTCTCATGAGGTAGGAGATGTTCACGTTACATCTCGTGAGGTATTATTGAGGTTAACATCTCTCATGAGGTAGGAGATGTTCACGTTACATCTCGTGATGTATTATTGAGGTGAACATCTCTCATGAGGTAGGAGATGTTCACGTTACATCTCGTGAGGTAGTTATTGAGGTGAACATGTGTCATGAGGTAGGAGATGTTCACGTTACATCTCATGAGGTATTATTGAGGTGAACATCTCTCATGAGGTAGGAGATGTTCACGTTACATCTCATGAGGTAGTTATTGAGGTGAACATCTCATGAGGTAGGAGATGTTCACGTTACATCTCATGAGGTAGTTAGCAAGCGCTCCGCAAACAGAGCCTCTACAAACACTCAAAACATCCCATCTTAACATGACCAACATGAACCCTGAGCTGTAAAAGATTTGATGGGACATGAGGAAACACATTTTTTCTTCTTCGCTTGTTTTATAACCTGCTTATTAAGAATAGTGGAGGGGGCAATGAAAGCGGGTTTTTTTTTCCTGACGCATCATTTTTCGTTGGCCCTCCAGCAGGCCTGTTTTCAGCTCCTGGAGACAGCCCCCCTTCTCTCTCTCTGTGTCTGTCTGTCTGTCTCTCTTGCTCTGTCTCTTTGTCTCTCTCCCGCTCTCACTCTCTCTCTCTCTCTCTCTCTCTCTCTCTCTCTCTGTCTTTCCCTCTGTCTCTCTCTCTCTCTCTTGCTCTCTGTCTCTGTCTCTCTCCCGCTCTCACACTCTCTCTCTCTCTCTCTCTCTCTCTCTGTGTCTTTCCCTCTGTCTCTCTCTCTCTCTCTGTCTCTCCAGTCTCAGCACAACTGTTACCATTCTTGGCACAATGTGAAGACTCCAGTCTTTGTTTGGTTCTGATCTCTGAGGTGAAGTGGGTCTCTTGTACTTCAGTCTCTAATCGCTGGCAGAGACACTGTTCTCTAGTGGTGCTGGACTCTGATGAACTCCTCCCCCACACACACAGCAACACATCGAGATGAGAGACAAAAAAAAAGAGAGAAGAAAAACCTCCACCTTGTCTAAGGCTTTGTGTGCAAATGAAAAAAGCACACAAAAGCGGGAGCCTGAGATCGTGTCACAGTTACATTATTTTCGTTCTCCAGCTCCAGATATGGATGATATTTTCCCTTATTGGGGTTATTTGCTGGCTGCTTTGGTGGCTGTGAGAAAGGGAAGGCTGGCCGGCTGTGGCGGTGACAAAAAGCAGGTTGGGTTGGCCAAGGAGGGTCTTCAACGGCCTGTTTGGAGGACGGTCACCGGAGGGCATGAGAAATCCACACTCCTGGACCGGGTTATGTCTGAATCCTACATTGTGACTGGCACAATGCTTTCTCATGGTTGGTTTTGAACTTTTCGTTTCTTACAAAGAATGAATGAATGAGGGGGGTCCGGGTGGCGTGGTGGTCTATTCCATTGCATACCAACACAGGGACCCAGATAGCAGACACATTTGGGCCTAATGTGGGGAACTTTTTGGTACTTAGGGCTCAGTTATGGCACTGGCAGCTGTTGTGTGGGCCAGACGTGGCCTAAATGTAATGAACCGGGCCTCACTTGGGTTACAGCACATAGTATGTGGCCCAGATGTGGGCCATATAAGGTGGACCTGTGGCTGAGTTGAGGCAGCCACACTCACCCTGAGTCAACGCCGTCATTCAAGGCCACATGTGGGCCGTAAGATAACTGCAGATGTGGGCCAAAGATTCTTTGCTCTCTTGGGTGGGTGGGTGGGGGGAGTCGTCAGTTCGAATCCCCGTGTTGCCTCCGGCTTGGTCAGGCGTCCCTACAGACAGAATTGGCCGTGTCTATGAGTGGGAAGCCGGATGTGGGTATGTGTCCTGGTCGTTGCACTAGCGCCTCCTCTGGTCGGTTGGGTTGCCTGTTCAGGGGAGAGGGGGAACCGGGGGGAATAGCGTGATCCTCCCACACGCTACGTCCCCCTGGTGAAACTCCTCACTGTCAGGTGAAAAGAAGCGGCTGGTGACTCCACATGTATCACAGGAGGCATGTGGTAGTCTGCAGCCCTCCTGGATCAGCAGAGGGGGTGGAGCAGAGACCGGGACGGTTTGGAAGAGTGGGGTAATTGGGCAAGTACAGCTGGAGAGAAAAGGGGGGAATGAATGAATGAGTTTATTTCCATGTCACCTAAAGATGCCCAGCCCACATGGGCTTACAAGACACTACCGGTCCACACAAACTAAACGTGGGTGTGATTCCTACACAAATATCCCCAATTACCCACACACCAGATACCAAAGAAATACACATGCTCTTTCAGATTGTTCTAAGATGTGTGCAAATAGTGTTTTTTTGTGTTGTGTTATAGGCTCCGTTCACGCCAGAAATTGGTAAAATTCATTTGTGTGTCCTTGCGGTACGAGAAGCTTTGCAACCCACAACACTAAACACAATTTAACCACTGAAACATAGTTATACCATCTACGTTTGGTTAAATGTCAGCCTCCTGCAGTTTGGACTCCCTCGGGTCCGCCCCGCCGGAGGTCAACACAGTCGAAGCAGTTTTACTGTTTGGTCGATGCCACGGATTTGCGTGTCGGCGTTCACCAAAGCTGAACTCTACGCAAAGGCACTGCGTGATTTTACTTTGCTGCAGGAAGCGAACGCCCTAATTGTGAAGATTCCATTCAAATTAATTAATTTTAATGCAAAATATCCCTCTCATCCATGCTGGTCTGACCGGGCGGGGCCTTCGAGTGGCTATGTCATGAATAACATGCCTAATTTCGACTAATTACTCCATTCCTTTTTCTCAGACGTCTCTGACGGATATGATAAATCAGCCTCCACCCCATCCAGTAGGTGGACAAATAAATCCTTGCATGTACCCAAAGGTGGGTGAGAGAGAGAGCGAGAGAGCGAGAGAGCGAGCGATAGGGGTTCCATGGGGACACGTCCCTCCTGTCCTTCAGAAAGATCCAGAACAATGCGGCGGCAGTAATCAGGGTATATATAAGGGGCTGGTTGATCAGTGTCAGAAGCAAGACAGGGAGACATCAACCTGCTTGAGGGGAGCACGGTGCCTGAGGAGGAGGAGGAGGAGGACAAAGAGGAGGAGGAGGAGTAATAAGAGACCAATCCAGCCCCAGATGTAAAAAATTGCCATGCAGATTTAGTGGCCGTAAAGACGGATCATCGGACTGTGCCGTCTCCCCTCCAGCACCACTGACAGCCCCCCACCCCCGTTCTGTGGTACTAATTGGAGGCAGGTAGCCCCCATATGCAAGGCCCAGGTTGCTGTAACCTTGGTGGCAAGATCGGCTGCTCCCCTTCATGGGGCTGGCTATTCATCAAAATGGAGGATTGTGGTGTGTGTGTGTGTGTGTGTGTGTGTGTGTGTGTGTGTGGGGTTGGGGTTGGGGGTGCAGAATATGCAGCAGGGGGAAATGAGCATCTGAGACAGCTTCCCAAAAGAGTAACAAATCACCATTCCCTGCCTTAATCCGCCAAGGGGAGACGTGGTCTGTCTGCAGGGATACACAGGTTCGACAAACCAAATATTATGAGGGATTATTCCTGGATTCCTTTTCTTTTAATGCAGCTGATTATAACTTCGGTGTCATTGTGATCAGCATCGTGAAGCATGCAAAAAAAAAAAAAAAGACGGTAAAACAGAGACAAGCAGATGTATTTCTGGTTTGAAACATTAATTCAGCTTATACGGGAGATAAATACTAAAGAAGATACGGATTTAGACTGCCGCCGCAAATGCAAATCCAAGTACGAGCCTCTACAGCTGCACAGCCTTATCAGCTGCAGCCCGCCGATCGATTACCACAGTCGCATTATCAATCATCCATCATTGCATTGATATCTCTGCAATACCCATAATCTTACCTAATCAGAGTCATTGATGGATTGGGGGAACGGTCTCGTGTGCCAATCGAAAGTGACGAAAGTGACAAAGAAACATTGCACAAAAAAGGGGGGGGTGCGGGGGGGCTACGGAGCCGTGTTAGGGATATGGTGAGAGAAAAAAATTAGGGGGCAGTTTTGCGTTCCCTCGCAATACCCTTTTCACCGCTGAAGAAGAAGAAGCTAACTTCCGGCTGGTTTCTTTCTTCTTCTTTTTTAAAATAATTTCACCCCCCCCCCCAAATGATACATCATGCATAGCAGAACTGAGCACACGGTGCAAACGCAATTACAACCTAAGCAAACTAAGAAGCTAAATAAATAAATAAACATGAGGTAAGTGGTCTCTTCTAGTAAGTGTAAAGCATCAATAATAGTCATTAATTTCTTTGCGCTTTTCTTTTCCATAAATCTCAGTGATTTGCAATACAGTTTTAGTTCTTTATACAAGACCGGCTGGTTTCTGCGTTCATCATCAGGTCATTCAGCGTTAGGTAGGCGGTGTTCATTTTAACGATTTATTTATTTTCATACTTTTCATCATATATGTATGTATGTATGTATGTATATGTACATGTGTATGTATGTATGTATATGTATGTATATATGTATGTATGTATATATGTGTGTGTATGTATATATGTATGTATGTATATATGTGTGTATATGTATATGTGTGTGTGTGTGTATATACAGCTGATGATTTCTTATAGAATGAAACAGGCTTGTACTGTCTCATAGAGAATTTACTTGACTACCTGGATTATATATATATATATATATATTTGCGTTCCCTCACAATACTTGCGGGTACAGTCGCCGGTGTCTTCCAAGTCAGAACATCGGCTCTGGTGCCTCTTACTGGGTTTTATTTTCAGCTTGGACTCAACTTCAGAGATCACGGCAGTGCTGGGGTATAGGCATGGTTATCACAACGCTCAAGTTTTATGAGGGAATGCAAAGCAGGTTGAAAGTAGTACTTTTTCTTCTTCACTGGCTCGGTCAGTCTCTCCCTGCCTGCACGTTCATCATCTGTGGCATCTGAGTCAGAACATCTCGCTGGCTCTCCATCCCCACCTGCCTGCTCTTCTCTCTCCTCATTTGTCTTCTTAAAAGAATCAGCTATGAACCGCTTCATCTTTGGGACGTGCCCTGTGATGGCCTGGCGGCCTGTCCAGGGTGTCTCCCCGCCTGCCGCCCAATGACTGCTGGGATAGGCTCCAGCATCCCCGTGACCCCGAGAGCAGGGTAAGCGGTTTGGATAATGGATGGATGGATGTCCCTAATACGGCTCCGTAGGGGGCAAACGAGCTGCATATACTTTTAAATCCACTTCTACAGATCAACTCATCAAGCCACAACTACAGTACACTGCGGAAAGCTGCTGTTTTGCATCCTCTCTGACTGCTGGTTAAGTTGTATGTAAGGGGTGGAACGCGTCTTCTGTATTTATCTAGATTTGACAAAAAGGAATTCCAGATTTGCTACAGAGGAATTTTTCGTCCGGCACATTACGACAGAATTAGCCTTGATCTTGCATTTGTGACGCTGGACTTCCTCCCCGTCGGAGGATAGTGAGCCAGTGGCTTGTATTCAGCAGGGAAAACAGGCAGTCACAACACCGAGCTGCTCACAGCCTCCTCTGCAGAGAGCCTTAATCGTCCCGCCTTGGTGTGTATGTGCATATAGGCAGATTTGTGTGTGTGTGCATGTATGTGTGTGTGTGCATGTATGTGCGTGTGTGTGAGTTGAAGAGCACCTGTGTGCATCTGTTTGTGTGTTTCTATATGTGCTTGCTTGTGCACAAATGCATGTCTTTCTATTTCACAGCAAGTGCGTGCACGTAATGTGACTCCTACGTGTTCTCAAACCTGTGTTTATGAGTGGGTAAGACAGAGAGCGACAGAGAGAGAGAGAGAGAGCGACAAAGAGAGAGAGAGAGAGAGAGAGAGAGAGAGAGGCTGAGCTCGTCTCTCCAATTCCCCCATGAAGCCCTCTACACCAATTTCCAGCCTTGGGCAATCACTCACTCAGCACACACATCTACATAGAGGCTGATGAGATCCTCTGTGGATCCCACCACGTGACCAGAGCCGTCATGTGTTTGCCTCCCCCTAGTGCTCCTACCGCAATACTAAAACTCACTGAGGGTGGAGGCAGGAGGGGGGCGTTGGAGGGCGGGACTGCGTATGGATGATCTACATATACTTATGATACATAGGTAATCTCTGAGGGGGAAATCAAAGAAACCACCCGCTATGTTTCTCTTTGAATTCCAGAGGAATCTGTCTTTTTCTTCTTCTTCTTCTTCTTTTTGCATGCCCATTATCAGTAGGGGTGATACGTCTTCCAGTTTTAGATGTCCTTGCACCTGCGGAGGGGCGCTTTGGAATATCTTGCCATCCAGCGACTGATGTGGATGTGGGCTGTATATTGGTAGAGATAGATTAGAGCATAAAGGATGTCCACCCCGAAGCTGTGATGTTAACGCTGGTGCACTGCGCGACCACACTTCATTAGTGTAATTGCCAGAATATTGCCCATTCGCACAGTCCTAATGTATAGAATATTATTACTATAAACTGACAATGCTTGGGAAAAAAAACAGTTGTTTAATGAGAATGAAAAACGAAGGATTTTTCTCCAGAGGGTCTGAAAGTACTGTATGAACACTGGTCTTCTCAGCGACCGGCCTTCTTCTCCCTGTGTACCAGCAGCCATTTATATACAAGTCTGCTGCGGTCACCAGAATATATACTATATGCCTTTGTCTCCAGGGAAAAACGCTGTTTTGACGGATCAAGAAAGGGAATTTCCTCACAGTTGCACAACAAGAGCTCCCGCCCACTTCCACTCAGCCGTCTCCTCGCCCCCTGCTGATGTCAGCACATCGCCACTGTGGTTCTGGACCCACAATTGGTATTATGAAAGTTGACAGATGTAGGTTCTGTGGATGGAGGGTCAATATAGGGTTATGCAATTCTCCATTTGCCGCTCAGTGATAGCGGAATAGTCCTTTGTTGTGAACCAACTCGTGGTATCGGACCTACAAGGCAACACTTTGGCAGTTCTGTTGCACCTTGATTGGAGGAATCCATGTGGTCCATATTTTTCTTTAAACTTTCAATCTCCGTCTGCTTGGAATCAGTTTTTGTTTTTGTTTCTTTTGGATTTTTTCCTTCCATTTTCTCCCCAATTGGACTTGGCCAATTACCGTATTTTCCAAGCCGTCCTGGTCGCTGCTCCACCCCCTCTGCCGATCCGGGGAGGGCTGCAGACTACCACATGCCTCCTCCCATACATGTGGAGTCACCAGCCGCTTCTTTTCACCTGACACTGAGAAGTTTCACCAGGGGGACAAAGTGCATGGGAGGATCACGCTATTTCCCCCAGTTCCCCTCCCCCCTGAACAGGCGCCCCAACCCACCAGAGGAGGCGCTAGTGAAGCGATCAGGACACATACCCACATCCGGCTTCCCACCCGCAGACATGGCCAGTTGTGTCTACAGGGACGCCCTACCAAGCCGGAGGTAACACGGGAATGCGACCCGGCGATTCCCGTGTTCGTAGGCAATGGAATAGACGCTACACTACCCGCACGCCTTTGGGATCAGTTTTGAGTGAATGTGGATATTCAATAAATGCAGAGAAACAATAAATACAAACGAGTATAATAATCCACAAACACAAACCACAACTTAAACGAATTTGTAGTTTAAGAAAACGATTCCACAGATACATTTGGAATATCTAGATCATATAATTCAGTCAGTCAGTCAAGTTGCATTGTATATAGCGCTTTTCTAGCTGCAACAGCCACTCAAAGCGCTTTACAATTAATTCACCAGTGATACCGTAGCTTATCCCATTAAAAGATCAAGACATCCATTTACAATGTACAAACTCTGTACCTGACAGCGGAGAGCCCTGGCTGTGACCGTTGTTAAGAACTTCTTTTCTTGGTTCATATAATCATATGAATAACAAAGAAGTTTATGATGATGATCACAGTAACTTGCACACCACAAAGGACATTTTGACATGTGTCTTACTCATTGTGCTAGTAGTGTAAGTCAAACATAGGAGGGTGGGGGTCTAAATATATGTCCCAAACAAAGAGACAAAAATGGGTAGAATCAGCTCATTAATTCTATTTCAATTCTATTTCAAATAACTTTTTTCATTGTTAAATGTTTGAAATGAGCAATATAAATATCCATGTGTTTAATTCTGCAAATCGCGTCTTTACATTGCATTTACAATTTCGATTCTGCACTTTAGAATAGCCACTAGATTTCATGGGCTGTTCACATCAGCCAGTCATATCACAATTTGCGCTGCATCATGAACTGGCATAGTGTAGGATAGTTTACTCATAGAGTAGCTTGGAAAACAAACATGACTGGCAGTGTGCAAGAAAGCATTTAGAAACAAATCACATTTCATAAATCTGCACCAATACCTTCACATTACTGCACTGTTGCGTGCATGTTTTGAGTTTCTTGCCATGCACCCTGTGCAAATGCACTTCAAGGCTAAAGCACAAATACTAGCTTGCCGGGGGAAACATGTTTTTTTAGTCATTTACAGAGAGTAGCTTTAACATTTAACTCCTTTAGCAAAGGGAGGCTGAATTAGCATATTCTGTAAGCACTCCCTTTTTTCATTTATTGATCTGACCTTCTGATGCCTAGCCTCTGAAAATACCTCTGCATTCTCTTCCAGTCTCCTGTGTTTGGCTCGCCAAGATTTTTTTTTTTTTTTTTTGCAATCCTTTACATCCAATGCATCTGAGGGTACTATAAAATGTTTGCGAGGAGATTTTGAGAAACAGCAAGCGCAATACTTGTAATCTCACTGTTCCACATCAACCTCTTTTTTTTTTTTTTTTACTCTAATACCCTCTCCATTGGCTATAATAGGCAAGCATGCTGTCACATATGTCAGCGGGTTGGAGGTAATGGTGGTCCTAGAGCTGGAATGGTCATTTTCTACACAGTGTCTCTCTCTCTCTCAGGGCGACCGGCCGCTCGTCTCCTGACTAGGTGTTAATCACCCCCAGAGAGACGCAGATAGACCATAATGTAGGATTTATCTCAGATTCTCACACCACTTAGCGACCGGCGAACATTTCCACACCTCCACCTCTCTGTATACTTCCTTGCACTTCCCCGCTTCCCTCTCTCACCCCATCCATCCTCCCTCTCTCTGCAGAAACCTCCCACCGACCCCCTAGCAGCGGCTATGATGGAAGCAGCGCTCCTGAGAGAGATGTGGAGGAGGTGGAGAATGGGTTGGAGGGAGACAAAATTGGTTGAGAGGGTTGTTAGATAGCGAGCAAGGGAGCGGGGTCAGACTAATATTGCTGACACGGTCCAAACTGGGATGACACTGGGTTAGGTCACGCGAGAGGTGATTTCAGACCATCTCTGACCTCATGTAGATCATGGGAGCAGATTTCAAACCGGGGTGTTAGGATTTGGATACGTTAATACGGCATATTGAAACCATATGGCCCTTATCTATATTTCATAAAACATCAGATGTTGCTGTAGCATCTTACTTGGGCCATCTCACTGTATGGAATACATAGGCGGGTAAAAATAGAGTGGCTGGCCGTGATGAGTGGAGGGGTTAAAAGTCCACAAGGGTTAACGTTGGTTAATAGAGTCCTGGGCTGCGTGGTGCGTAAGCGGCATGAAGAAATGTGTTTTTATTTACATACCAAGAAAGAATTTGCATGCTGTTTGGCAGGTGTGCAAGAAGAGAGCAGTCATTTTCTTGCTGCAGAAATGAGACGCTGTAATAACAGAAGAACGGCGCTCAGGTCATTAGCAGAAAAGACTTCTTGTTTATTTATTCTTTTTTTATCCTATGCCTGCCTTCCCAGTTGTCCAGCTCACCTATTTCATGTACGGGGGCATGCTGCTCCATGTATACATCTCCTGACTTTTCATGCAAATTTATGTCTTAGCATACTTGTTTGTGTATACCATGGACAACACACACACACACACACACACACACGGGGGGGTGAGGTGGGGTGGCAGGAGACCCAGAGGAGGGGGCGAAGGGGGGGGATGTTGGTGGTGGAGGTGGGGTATCGGTGGTGGTGCAAGGCGGTGACAGAAATTGAGGGGGACGGGGTGGCAGCTGCAGGCTGCTCGGTGCACTGTCAGAGCAGAATGATTAATGAATGGCGGCCCCAGCTGAGCCTAACCTTTGGAGAACCGCACAGGACATCTGCAGAACTGTCAGCGCTCTGACAAGGACAGAGCTGAACAACCAATTATTTCGCCATCACTAAGGTGGGCTGTCAGCTTAATCCTAGCCATTCACTTAGGCAAGGACAGGCAAATTTCTCCTTTACATACACACACACGGTGGACCACAAGGCTGTGCGGACATACACACAACACAGACACACACACACACACTTACAAGTGAACAAACAGGCATACATGGGCAAGAACCCGTGTATGTGTGGACACGCACACAAAGCAGGCCGGTGAGCACCCACACACACAAATACACATACAAACACGCACATGTACACACACACACACACATAACACACACGGGCGTGGGCAAAGACACAAGCTCTTGGACAAAACAGAGTTAACCCCTTTGTCGCCGGCGGTGTCAGCCCGGTGCAGGTGACGTGTATTAAAGAAAGCAGGACGAGCAGGGAGCGGTTTAATGATGACAAAACAGAGCTGGTGACTGTGGCTGGGGCGGCGAGCCGGACACGGGTGGGGCTGTGTTGTGGGGAAGGCGATGTGACTGGTGCATGTGCAGAGAGGGAGGGATGGAGAGGGGGCGATGGAGGGATAGATAGATGCTCCTCTGTGTGTAGGGTGTATTTACATAAGGGCTCTGCAGAGAGAGGTAGAAGTACACACTGATTATACAAAATACAGTAACCAAGGGCCTCGTTTACGAAATGAACGTGTGCATGATTTTTTATTTTTCTGTACGCACTCCGGGAATCTTTCCGCCGTTACGTTTGTCTTAAAGATAGCAGCAAGGCCTGATGGTTGCTCGTAACCTGACATCTGTTGTCTGTTGCCTTTTGCAACTACCAATCATCCAGATTGGCAAAGACATTCGCTCTCAAACTTGAGGGGGCAAATGTATTCCATGGTTGTGTAAGAACACATTTGGGCAGAAGAACCGTAGACAACACCCCCCCCCCCCAGATAGCAAAACTGCTGTGGCCCGGACCTGACCCACACCCGATACTTTCATCCGGCCCACATACCGTGTGGAATGATGGCACTTAGGCGGTCCGCTCCTGTTTGCCAGATCTGGGCCAGAACCAAGCCATAGCAATGCCACATGTGCCACATATTTGCCAAAGGTGGTCCATATTTGTTTTGTGATATTTGGGCCATATTCACCATTTACCACACGGGCCACTTCAGGGTCACCTCCAGATTACATGTTGCCCAGAGCACCGCATCGTTGCCAAAAAAGGCCCACATTTGATTTGGCATATTTGGGCCATATTTGCTGTTATACATGTGGGCCACTTCAGGCTCACATCCATTTTGTCAGGGCCAGAAGAAGGCCACCAGTGCTGCATCATTGCCTGAAGTGGCCCACATCCGGATGCTGTCTGGGTAAAATTGTGCGATCTGCTGTCCTTCTGACTGTCAATCTGATTCCAGGTGAAAATTGTGATTACTTACTGATATCATGAATGTGAATTGTAATCATGAAAGGTAGAAGTTGATGGACTGGGGCGTCCGGGTAGCGTGTTGGTCTATTCTGTTGCCTGCTGTAGCGGGAATTCAGGGGGCAGGCGAGTTCAAACCTGAGTTCCCCGCACCATGGGCAACTGCGCTAACCAGTCAACTAAAGGGCTGGACCAGTTAGCCAATGGGCTAGCGAGTCTACACATCCATGTTCGTACACCGTTACACTACCCTACCCTCCTTCGGGAAGCGCACTTGCATACCAGCGCGCTTGCATACCGCTTATGCATCTCACCGCTGCCACCAAATGTAGTGCAAATTCAGGGAACAGGCGGGATCGAACCTGAGTTCCCTGCACCACGAGTGACTGCGCTAACCAGTCAACTAAAGGGTTGGACCAGTTAGCCAACGGGCTAGTCAGTCTACGCATCTGTGGTCGTACACTGTTACACTACCAACATGGGGATTGCCGGATCGAATCCCCGTTACCTCCGGTTTGGTCGACCGTCCATACAGACAATTGGCTGTGTCTGTGGGTGGGAAGCCGGATGTGGGTATGTGTCCTGGTCGCTGCACTAGCGCCTCCTCTGGTTGGTTAGGGCATCTGTTCAGGGGGGAGGGGGAACTGGGGGGGGAATAGCGTGATTCTACCATGCGCTACGTCCCCTTGGTGAAACTCCTCACTGTCAGGTGAAAAGAAACAGCTGGTGACTCCAAATGTATGGGAGGAGGCATGTGGTAGTCTGCAGCCCTCCCCGGATCGGCAGAGGGGGTGGAGCAGCGACCGGGACGGCTCGGGAGATTGGGGTAATCGGCCAAATACAATTGCAGAGAAAAAGGGGGAACATTTTTAAAAATATAAATAAATAAAATGTGTGATTACTTACTGATATCATGAATGTGAATTGTAGCCATGAAAGGTAGTTGATGGACTAGAGAAGACAGTGCAGGACCAAACGTTGGTCGCCTTATTTTGCATCCTTAATTTACACTCTGTGTTGGAGGGATGGTTTTGGAGTATGAAAGTGGTGTGGAAGAGACCTTGATGAATGTGCTTACTTGTTGGGACTGTCTGCACTTTCCCTTATTGTCGCCTCTGTCTTGTTTTTATTGATTTATTTATTTGGTTTATCCATTTTCTTGATATACAGCAAAATGCTCAGTGGCGTATTGCACTATTTGATGAGAGTGACAAGGACAGCAACAGCAAAATATGCAAACCATAACAGCAATATTGATATTTTTTATCAGTTCACATGTTAAACTATAGATCCCTTGAATTGTAGGATCCAAAACAAAAAGATGAGACGGTCTGAGGTTTATTGAAAACACTTACTGTAAATAACACTTACTGTTGCTTACCGTGATAATATTCTCCTGGTCTGGGTGGTCCAATCAGTGTTTGCTACATGAATAACCCAACAAGTCCTCCAACCCATACGACTACATAGGTCATTTGTCCTCTAATACGACCCACGGGAGCGTTTCCTAAATTAGCGCCCCTACCGGTGGCAGAAGATATGCCACAGATACTTTTCGCCTCTGTGCATTGTGGGTTTTTGAAACAATGTGAGAACAATAGAATATGTAGTCAGTGGGTTGTTGTGTTGTTTCTCCGTCTAGTATAGTAACGAAGTGGTGACGGTGACGTTGTGGGGGTGGAGCTGGATTTTCTGGTGGCGGCTTCTGAGAAGAGGACGCTGTTGAAGTGATGTGCCATCATGGACAACGTCTCCCACCCACTCCATGATGTGCTGATCGGGCACAGCAGTACTTTTAGTGATAGACTCATTCTGCCGAAAAGCACCACAGAGCGCCACCGGAGGTCATGCCTGCCTGTGGCCATCAGACTTTACAGCTCCTCCCTCAGAGGGTCGGACACTCCCAGTTAATGCTCACTGGACTGCCCTTCCACTTGTTTTACCCTGTCGGGTGTTGTTTTGTGCTGCGGTAGTGCAGTATAGATGGGTGTTATGTGCACCATGCTTGTTGATGTTCAATTCAATTCAGTTTATTGTCATTAAAAACAATGTGCAGGCACATGTTAAAAATGAAATGAGGGCCTTGGCTTCACCAAACAGTGCAAGACAGACACAGACAAACACAGCAAACACAGTATAAGATATACACACATGAAGACCAAAAGCTAAAAATAAGTTAAAAAAGAGCAAGAGTACAAAATATTTAAAAACATACACAGACATTCAGTGGGTAGCCAGGTTCAGGTGGGCAACAGCTTGTGGAAAGAAGCTGTTTTTGAGCCTGGTAGTGCGGGCTCTGAGGCTCCTGTAGCGCCTCCCAGAGCGCAGGGGGGAGAACAGTCCATGGTTGGGGTGGGTGGGATCTCTGCTGATGCTCAGACCCCTTCGAAGGCAGCGTTTGTGATAAATGTCTTTTATGGCTGGGAGCTGGGTACCGGTGATATGCTGGGCCGCCTTGACGACCCGCTGCAGAGCTTTCTGGTCTACTGAGGAGCAGTTGCCGTACCACACTGAGATGCAGCTGGTCAGGATGCTCTCTATGGTGCAGTGGTAGAAGTTGGTGAGAATTTTGGGGGATAGACGGGCGCTCCTCAGCCTCCTCAGGAAATGCAGGCGTTGTTGGGCCTTTTTCACAAGGGCCTGGGTGTTTAATGTCCAGGAAAGTTCATCGCTGATGTGGACTCCAAGGAATTTAAAGCTGGAAACACGCTCCACTTCCACCCCATTGATGTGTATGGGGGAGTGGCTGCAGCTTCTAGACCTCCTGAAGTCCACAATCAGCTCCTTCGTCTTCTGCACATTGAGGACAAGATTTTTGGTTGTACACCATGATGTGAGGTGCTGAATCTCGTCCCTGTAGGCTGTCTCATCATTGTTGGTGATACGGCCAATGACTGTGGTGTCATCTGCAAACTTAACTATAACATTTGAGGGGTGAGTTGGCAGGCAGTCGTGGGTAAAGAGGGAGAAAAGGAGGGGGCTCAGAACACAGCCTTGAAGGGCACCTGTGCTGAGGGTCAGGGTGGAGGAGGTGTGGTCACCTAACCTAACAGACTGCGGTCTGTTGGTCAGGAAGTCCAGGATCCAGTTACAGAGGGAGGGGTTGAGGTCAAGGGAGAGGAGTTTGGTGGTTAGTTTGGCGGGGATGATAGTGTTGAAGGCAGAGCTATAATCTATAAACAGCATCCGGATATATGTGTTGTTAAGTTCAAGGTGGGTCAGGGCAAGGTGCAGGGCAGTGGCAATGGCATCCTCAGTAGACCTTTTGGGACGGTAGGCAAACTGATGTGGGTCCAATGTGGGGGGGATAATGTTTTTGATGTGAGCCAGAACCAGTCTTTCAAAGCACTTCATGGCAATGGGGGTGAGTGCTATGGGTCAGTAGTCATTCAGACATGTGGATGTTGGTTTCTTGGGGACAGGAATGATAGAGGTGGTCTTAAAGCATGTCGGGACTATGGATTGGGACAGTGAGAAGTTAAATATAGTTGTGAAGACCTCAGCCAGCTGGTCGGCACATTCCCGGAAGACCCGACCCAGTATGCCGTCCAGTCCGGCAGCCTTCCGTGTGTTCACTCTGTTCAGTGTTTCTCGGACCTCTGCGATTGATAGAGTGAGCACCTGGTTTTCTGGGTGGCTGGGGATTTTTGTGGCCGGGTCAGTATTGTCCTTGTCGAAGCGGGCATAGAAATGATTTAGCTTGTCTGGCAGGGAGGCATCATGGACAGTGGGACCATTATTGGAGCTTTTGTAGTCTGTAATAGACTGAATGCCTTGCCACATTCGCCGGGGATTGGAGTTATTGTGAAAGTGGTCCTCTATTCGTAGGGAATATTTATGTTTGGCTGTTCTGATGCCCTTTTTGAGGTTGGAGCTGGCTGCGCTGCAGGCCTACCTGACTTGAACGCTGCATCCCGGACTTTCAGCAGCTGCCGGACCTCACTGGTCATCCAGGGTTTCTAGTTTGGAAAGGTGCAGATTGATTTTTTTTGTTGTGACACTCTCAGTGCAAAAGTTAATATAGGCTAGTACGGCAGATGTCTGTTCATTAATGTCTGTATGGGAGCCATGGGTAGCTGAATGTGCAAAAATACTCCAGTCTGTGTTGTCAAAACAGTCTTGGAGTTCAGAGACTGCTCCTTCTGGCCAGACAGTGATTGTCTTTACTGCTGGCTTGACCTGTTTTATTAGGGGTTTGTAGGCTGGGACCAGGAACAGGCAGAGGTGGTCAGAATGCCCCAGGTGGGGACAGGGAGTAGCTTTGTATGAGTCCTTAATGTTTGTATAGAGATGGTCCAGGGTGTTTTGTCCCCTAGTGGGGCAGGAGACATGCTGATGGAATTTGGGCAATACAGCTCTGAGGTTAGCCTGATTAAAGTCACCACCTATGATAAAGGCATTGTCCGGGTGTTTGGTCTGTTGTCTGCTGATGGCACATTGTAGCTGCTTAAGTGCTACCTTAGCATTAGCATGTGGGGGGATGTATACAGCGGCAATGGTTATGGCCGTTAGCTCCCTGGGCAGGTAAAAAGGCCTGCACTGAATCATAAGGAGCTGGAGATCAGCAGAGCAATGCCTTTCAACCATCTTTATATTGTTGCACCAAGAGTTACTGACATAAATACTCAAACCTCCTCCGCGGATCTTGCCGGAGTCCGCTGTCCTGTCGGCACGGAAGGCTGTGCGGCCCGCTAGCTCGACTGCCGAGTCGCTATGTTGCTGTTGAGCCAAGTCTCCGTAAACATCAGCAGACAGCAGTTCTGCAGCCTTTTCTGAGAGGACAGCCTGAGTCTTATCTTGTCCATTTTGTTAGCTAACGATCGAACATTGGCCATGAAGATGCTGGGGAGGGAAACTTTGAAGGGAGCGCTACTTAGCTTAGCATGTAGCCCACCTCGCTTCCCCCTCTTCTGTTTACGCTGCCGACGGGGGGCAGCGTTTCCACTGCGAGACCGGTGAGCGGATAATATGGATGGGGGAGTTGTCCGTGATGGTGGAGGGAAGTGAGTAATCCGTTCTGAGGTTTAACAGGTCCTGACGGTTGTAGAAGAGCGCAGGACCTACACTTATAAGTAAACTTAAAACTAACGTATAAATAACAAAGAAAACACAACACTGAACAGGGTGCCGCAGTAGCCGCTGCGTCCAGCACTCCGCCATCTTGGTGGGGAAGAGAAAAAAACCCATTTTGTTCTTGTTTCTGTTTTCTTGTTTCTATGTTCTTGTTATCTTGTATCTCGTTAGCTTTTAGTTTTTCTTACTAGAGTGTGAGTGACTGTAGTAAAACCCAATTTCCCCTCGGGGATGAATAAAGTGTTCTGATTGTGATTGTGATTAAGATTGCTATTGGCAGTGTGTTTACTATGAATAACGTTATAAGAGCTAACTTAACGTTAGCCACACGTTAGCAAGTCAGCTAGCGTGGACATTATAACCGCTATGTGACATTACACTTTGCTTTTATTAATATTCCTTCTCACCACAGCTTATGGAAGGAGATGCTTATTGTTACAGGGGAAGTAACGTGTTATAATTACGGAGGACCGCCAGGAAGTAGCTTAAAACCTCACTATAGGGGGTGATAAGCTGCTTGTACAAACCATCTATGGGGTGGAGTTTGACACACCATGTAAGGACTATTGACTATAGTCATGGGTGGCAGCAGTGGCCCTTGGGGCCCTGTCATATGAGTCTGAGGCACTGGGGTGGAATATGGGTAGCCGGGCATTTGGGCATAGGCCTGGGGGGCTGACTTGATGGCGTGAGAGGTGGGGTAGGGGCAACTACATGGCCCACCACAGGCTGGGGTGTAAACAGGGTTGCTCGTGGCATAGGTTGGACATAATGCTGGGGCTGTATGGCTTGGGTGCCTTGCACGGAGGTGTGTCAAACTGAACTGGTGGAGGACAGTCTCGAATAACCTTCCACCGCCTCATGTGTGTGACGTCATCAGAAAGACAAATGGAGCCCGACTGGAATTTTTACATTTCATGAAGATAAAATGAAAGCGCTCCAGCCTGGCTGGTGTTTTCTGGACTAGTCGCTGGGGCAGGGTCCGCTATCTGCTCCGTCAGAGACAGGAAGCGATCCCTTTACAGTAATTCAGACTAATGAACGTATGATCAGCAGTTTGCATTGATTAAACCCCGGGACTCTGCTAATATCACATGTGTATACGGGCGTAAATGTCTCTGCATTTACATTATTCATTCATCATGTGTGTGTGTGTGTGTGTCTGGAGCTTAGCCAGCGTTGGGTGCCCATGGGTGGTGTGAGTGACTGATTAAGATTTGATTGAGGCGTTTCTGTGGTGATAAGGGATCGAGCCATGCTGAGGAGCTTATTGACAGACTGCTGATGAAGCCTGAGAGAGTGAGAGGGAGACGGAGAGAGAGAGATACAGGGAGAGAGGGAGGGGAGAGAGAGGGCGGGAGGGAGAGACAGACAGACTGAGAGAGAGGAGAGAGAACTGGGGAAATTAATGAGAGGATAAAAATCAGTTACTTTGAAAACTGTCCCTCATCAATGACCAAACATGTGCACATGGTTCTTTTTTATGTGGTTGTGTTTTGAGAGCGTGTGTGTGTGTGTGTGTGTGTGTGTGTGTGTGTGTGTGTGTGTGTGTGCACAGCAGGTGTGTGTGTGTGTGTGTGTGTGTGTGTGTGTGTGTGTGTGCAGAACATGATGTGTGTGCTCAGTTATCCACCAGCTACAGACAAATGGGCTGCAGTGTTTTGGGAAGTGTGTCTGCTGCTCTGCAGGTTAGGATGAAATGCCAAGTCAAGTCCAGCCATGTGGATCCTCAGAGCCGCCTGGCTGCTGTATATTCATGAGCCACCTCTGTGCTCCCCTCCTCCACCACCACTTACAGCTGTGCTTCACCTCCTCCACCACTTACAGCTGTGCTTCACCTCCACCAACACCACTTACAGCTGTGCTCCCCTCCACCACCACCACTTACAGCTGTGCTTCACCTCCTCCAACACTTACAGCTGTGCTTCACCTCCTCCACCACTTACAGCTGTGCTTCACCTCCTCCACCACTTACAGCTGTGCTTCACCTCCACCAACACCACTTACAGCTGTGCTCCCCTCCACCACCACCACTTACAGCTGTGCTTCACCTCATCCAACACTTACAGCTGTGCTCCCCTCCTCCTCCACCACTTACAGCTGTGCTTCACCTCCTCCACCCCTTACAGCTGTGCTCCCCTCCACCACCACCACTTACAGCTGTGCTTCACCTCCTCCTCCACCCCTTACAGCTGTGCTTCACCTCCTCCACCACTTACAGCTGTGCTCCCCTCCACCACCACCACTTACAGCTGTGCTTCACCTCCTCCACCCCTTACAGCTGTGCTTCACCTCCTCCACCACTTACAGCTGTGCTTCGCCTCCTGTGCTCCCCTCCTCCACCACTTACAGCTGTGCTCCCCTCCACCACCACTTACAGCTGTGCTTCACCTCCTTCACCACTTACAGCCGTGCTCCCCTCCACCATCACTTACAGCTGTGCTTCACCTCCTGTGCTCCCCTCCACCATCACTTACAGCTGTGCTCCCCTCCACCACCACCACTTACAGCTGTGCTTCACCTCCTCCACCACTTACAGCTGTGCTTCACCTCCTCCACCACTTACAGCTGTGCTCCCCTCCACCACCACCACTTACAGCTGTGCTTCACCTCCTCCACCCCTTACAGCTGTGCTTCACCTCCTCCACCACTTACAGCTGTGCTCCCCTCCACCATCACTTACAGCTGTGCTTCGCCTCCTCCACCACTTACAGCTGTGCTTCACCTCCTCCACCACTTACAGCTGTGAGCTCATTTGACCAAGAGAATCTGAACACCGTCTCCCTACTGGCCACTTCTATTGATCTTTTTTTTGGTTTTTTCTTTTTCTTTTGTCATTTAAAGCTCTGAGCGTCCAAATCCTTGTGCAGCAGGTCTGGTCTGCTCTACTCTCCCTACTGCCTGCCCACACCAGTCAACAACAATAATAACCAGTCAACAACAATCATAACCAGCCAATAACCAATCAACAACAATAATAACTAGTCAACAACGATAATAACCAGCCAACAACAATAATAACCAGCCAATAACCAACCAGTCAACAAAAAATAATAACTAGTCAACAACAATAATAACCAGTCAACAACAATAATAACCAGTCAACAACAATAATAACCAGCCAATAACCAATCAACAAAAATAATAACTAGTCAACAACAATAATAACCAGCCAATAACCAGCCAACAACAATAACTAGCCATAACAGTCGGCATCAATAATAACCAGTCAACAACAATAACTAGTCAACAACAATAATAACAAGCCAATAACCAGTCAACAAAAAATAATAACTAGTCAACAACAATAATAACCAGCCAATAACCAGTTAACAAAAATAATAACTAGTCAACAACAATCATAACCAGTCAGGAACAATAATAACCAGCCAACAATAATAACTAGTCAACAACAATAACCAGCCAATAACCAGTCAACAAAAAATAATAACCAGTCAACAAAAAATAATAACTAGTCAACAACAATAATAACCAGTCAATAACCAGCCAACAACAATAATAACCAGTCAACAACAATAATAACCAGTCAACAACAATAACCAGCCAACAACAATAACTAGCCATAACAGTCGGCATCAATAATAACCAGTCAACAACAATAACTAGTCAACAACAATAATAACAAGCCAATAACCAGTCAACAAAAAATAATAACTAGTCAACAGCAATAATAACCAGCCAATAACCAGCCAACAACAATAACTAGCCATAACAGTCGGCATCAATCATAACCAGTCAGCAACAATAATAACCAGCCAACAATAACTAGTCAACAACAATAACCAGCCAACAAAAAATAATAACTAGTCAACAACAATAATAACCAGCCAATAACCAATCAACAAAAATGATAACTAGTCAACAACAATAATAACCAGCCAATAACCAGCCAACAACAATAACTAGCCATAACAGTCGGCATCAATAATAACTAGTCAACAACGATAATAACCAGTCAACAACAATAACTAGTCAACAACAATAATAATAACCAGCCAATAACCAGTTAACAACAATAATAACTAGTCAACAACAATCATAACCAGTCAGCAACAATAATAACCAGCCAACAATAATAACTAGTCAACAACAATAACCAGCCAATAACCAGTCAACAAAAATAATAACGAGACAACAACGATAATAAACAGTCAACAACAACAATAACCAGTCAACAACAATAATAACCAGCCAATAACAATAATAACCAGCCAACAACAATAACCAGTCAACAACAACCAGCCCACAGCAATCATAACCAGTCAGCAACAATAATAACCAGTCAACAACAATCATAACCAGTCAGCAACAATAATAACCAGCCAACAACAATAACCAGTCAACAAAAATAATAACAAGACAGCAATGATAATAAACAGTCAACAACAATAATAACCAGCCAACAACAATAACCAGTCAACAAGAATAATAACCAGCCAACAACAATAATAACTAGTCAGCAACAACAATGATAACCAGTCAACAACAAATATAACCAGTCAGCAACAACAATAACCAGCCAACAAAAATGATAACCAGTCAGCAACAATAATAACTGAGAAATCAACAACTTTTTTTTCAATTGTGGAGTAAATATTATGAAGTGATACACAATTGTGGGAAGTTTAAGAGGTTGCACACTGGTAGGAGTGTTACACACACAGAGTAACATAGTGTGTGTATTGAAAGCTGCTAACAGGCCTGTCTCCCGTCCCAGAAACACGGCAGGAGTGTCTGGCAGCTACACTTCAAACTGGGTTAGTGGACCAAAGAGAAAAAGAAAGAATGAAGCTGTGTGTGTGTGTGTGTGTGTGTGTGTGAGAGAGATAGAGAGGGAGGGGGGGAGAGGGAGAGAGAGGGAGGGGGGAAGAGGGAGAGAGAGGGGGGAGAGGGAGGGAGAGAGAGAAAGCAATGAAGAAAGAGAATCTCAAGTCCAAAAGTGGGACAGAAGAATATGTATTCTTCATCAATGTTAGTAGTGCACCCTGCTGTGTGCCCCACCATGCCACCAGGGTTTGTATGTGTTTGTGGATGCGCTTAAATTTGTGCTATGTAAAAATAAATAAATAATATTTATATATATATATATTCTTGCCAACAGTTTTATGAATGTCACTTTACTTTTCATGTGCTTTAATTCCGCCGAAGTCACATGATGAACCACATATTTGTCTTTTCTGGTATGCCTCAATTCACTCCCCTGCCCTCCGTTGATTTAGGAGCAAAATGGCAGCCCATTAACAAGTGAGAAGGATTGTGCAGCCCCGCGGTCGCAGCATGGCAGCCTGCAGAGAGGCTTCACCGTGCATCTCTATGATTCTCTCTCTTTGTTCTGTCGACGAGAGTTAAGCATCAAAGGCGAGAACTAACTAGCCTCAGTCTCTCTCTCTCCATCTCTCTCTCTCCTCTCTCTCTCCTCTCTCTATCTCTCTCTCTCTTTGGCCTCTGGGTTCTTGCTGTAATTTGCTCTATCTCTCCCTCTATCTCTCTCTCTCTTTGGCCTCTGGGTTCTTGCTGTAATTTGCTCTATCTCTCCCTCTCTCTCTCTCTCTCTCTCTCTCATTCTCACTCTCTCTCTTGCTCTCTCTCTCTATCTCTCCCTCTCTCTTTCTCTCTCAGGGCTGGTGAATGAGTAGAGGAAGGTGATGGGGTCAAAGTGAATCTTCTCTTCACCGAAGATGATTATGTCTTAACCCGCCGTTATTCAAAGGAACTGGCCCTGTGGCCATGAGCGTGCCACCCTGCCACGTGTTGGAAAATGAGGGAGCCACAACTCAGTTCCACAACAGGAAGAGAGAGGGAGAGAGAGGGGAGAGAGAGAGGGAGAGAGAGAGAGAGGGAACACGGTGGGGCAGTCAAATGGACTCCCCGGGTCAAGTGTGCATTGCTCGCTGCTTCTATCACATGACTCACTACCGCTATAGGGCCACTTGGATGATTGATGCGTGTCTTTTCTTTAATGGCCTGGCCATTTAATCTTGGACCCCAAAATTGATAATGGACACGGGTGACATCATTCAAGGTGGACATTAAGAAGCAGACGTAGGGAGGATGATTGCAAAATGAATCAGAGGCTCCTGTGTGGATTTGATACACTGTGTGGAGGCGCTCAAACTAGCGGTTTGTCCAAAGATCTAATTTAAATCATGTGAATTAGCAATTAGATACAGTACACGACGCAGTAGCGCGTCACAATAATGATCATAAAAGGTTTAAAATTTACTGCTTTATTCACGTTAAATCATTTGTTTAGATCATATATCAGTAATAAGGTGTTCTAACACCCTGGGAGCAGGATAAGCGGTTTGGATGATGGATGTTTGGACTTTCAGGGTTGCCAGGTTGGGAGCCCACCTGGAGGAAGTCTCTATAGGCATTTGCTCAGAGACGCCGTGGTTAGATAAAAATAGCCGAACAACTAACCACTACCAAAGCCTCTCAGGGAGAAGCCACTAACTCGGGAGCCAGCTTGGTCATTCTGCCAGGCAACAAGACTAGACCCCTATCTCAGGAGTCCTCTCCACACCAAACCCCAAGGCACACACGATCATCTGCATCCCATATTTAGGAACACGAGACGATTGTAAACAACCAAACACGGAGCGATAAAGTTTGTTCCACAATATGCCGTTTTCACAGCAAACGGTCTACACCTTCCCACTATCCAACCTGACTCCGACTCAGAGTCAACTTTACTGGCCAAGTGTGCCTATGCAGGCCAATGCTGCTTCTTTGGACACTAAAAAAAAAAAACAACTCTTGAAAACTCACCAAGGCCTGCGGTCTCCAGTCACTTCTGTCGTCCCCAGCAGTCTTTCTGTTCTTGTATGTATGTATTTATTTATTTTGTTCTTATCTAGTGTAAAGCGTCCTTGGGTTCCTTTGAAAGGCGCGATACAAAACTAAGTTGTTGTTGTTATGCACACAAGCAATTTGACTCCGGTATGCAGCAGCTTCTAGCACTTGCAGATATCACTCAGAAGAAAACAAGACGAAAAAAAACAAACGGCAACAAATAAATGGAACAACAACAGGACAATGCAGGCAAGCATGTATGCACACGAACCATGTCGCCACTATACAGAGTTTTGTTATGGTTGAATAGTCGACAACCTATGCCCGTATATTAAACTAGAGTGCTGATATACTATTTTGCCCACCCAGATAGCAAAGAATCTCTGGCCCAAATATGGCCCACATCTGCAGTTATCTTGCGGCCCACATTTGGTCTTGGATGACGGCGTTGACTCAGGGTGAGTGAGACTGCCTCAACTCAGCCACACTTGGCCCACATCTGGCCCACATCGTGTGTGCTGTAACCCAAGTCCGGCCCGCTTCATTACATTTGGGCCACATCTGGCCCATACAACAGTTGCCAGGGCCATAACTGAGCCGTAAGTACCAAAAGTGCCCCAGGTTAGGCCCGACTGTGTCTGCTATCTGGGCATACACTAGACCAGTGTTTCTCAACCCTCAAGGACCCCCTATCCTGCAGATTTTCTTTGCAACCCTGAGTAGGTGTACCTGTTTGTAGTTATTCAACCAATCAGCAATGAATTTTGTCAGACGTTGCACACCTTGCATAATTAAGTGCTGTGAGATGATTGGTCGAGTAAGTACAAGCAGAGCTACCTATGCAGGGTTGCAATGAAAATCTGCAGGATAGGGGGTCCTTGAGGACTGGGTTGAGAAACACTGCACTAGACCGTATACCATCCCACAACTCCACATCCCATCATGCCGCATCACTGCCGCTGGGTCCCTGTAGCTCTACAGCTGCCATGGCTACTGCCTGAAAAACAACTGTTGTGAGTGCACAACCATTTCAAGTTATTTGCTTCCCACTCACTAAGAATGGGAAATAGCAGTCATCGCAGGTCACATGATTTCCGACAGAATGTCTATGGAGACTCTTGTATTGATAAAATGTGGGCTCCCAACCTGGCAACCCAAAGTCTTTTTGTAATAACATTTTGTGACTGATTAATTATGGCTCAGTAAATGAGTTAAAAACATTAATAAACTAATCAAAAAGGGTTTATAGGGGTGTCCGGCTAGCGTAGCAGGCTATTTCGTTGTCTACCAACACGGGGATCGCCGGTTCGAATCCCCGTGTTACCTCCGGCTTGGTCGGGCGTCCCTACAGACACAATTGGCCGTGTCTGCAGGTGGGAAGCCGGATGTGGGTATGTGTCCTGATCGCTGCACTAGCGCCTCCTCTGGTTGGTCGGGGCGCCTGTTCAGGGGGAGGGGGAACTGGGGGGAATAGCGTGATCCTCCCACGCGCTACGTCCCCCTGGTGAAACTGCTCACTGTCAGGTGAAAAGAAGCGGCTGGTGACTCCACATGTATGGGAGGAGGCATTTGGTAGTCTGCAGCCCTCCCTGGATCAGCAGAGGGGGTGGAGCAGAGACCGGGACGGCTCGGAAGACTGGGGTGATTGGCCAAGTATAATTGGGGAGAAAAAGGGGGGAGAAGAAAAAGAGGGTTTATAAATGGTTCCTAAAGTATGCCTCATTGTAAACCACTATGCAGTTTAGCCTCTCTTTCTTTCTCAAAGGAACTGAATTCAAGGCTGCTGGGAGACACGAGCATCATGTCTTTCTCCTTTATCTTTGTCCTTCCTTACTTAACTTTAAGCCTCAAACTTCATATTCAGCAGTGCCTGGCTTGGCCTATCTGGTTCCCCCCCCTTTTTTTTAACATTTTTTAAGGTGTTACACCCTTAATATTGAAATATACTTGAGTAGATGGATCAAGTTTGCACACACACATATCTGTATTAACACACAGACACATGGAGATATATATATATATATATGGATGGATCAAATATTATATGTAATTAGATTAAATATTTATCCAATTTAATTATATATTAAATTAAGTGTAAAATTATATGTAATTATATAATAAAAATATATATTATATATAATTCAATACTATATATAGATGGACCAAATTTGTACACACACATACGTATAGTATCTGTCTTAACACACATGCGTGAGAACACACAGCCAACCGACACGTGTACGTTAGTACGCACGTGCACACGATGCCAACGGTATTTAGCGCGAGCGAGTCGGAAGTCAGCGGAAGCTTATGTGGATCCACCGGCGAGACTAACAGGCTGGCGCGAGGTGTGACCGCAGCTGTTCGAGTCCCAACAAATCCACCACGCGTTTCATCACTTCCCAAACAAGCCGTCAGCGGGGCGCCGCCTGACGCGTGGCCCTCCGAACACCCCCTTTAACATCAGCACTTAGCGCCCCCCCTGCACCCCCGCATCCCACCCCTGCACCCCCGCATCCCACCCCTGCACCCCCCCTGCAGCCGCACCCCCGCGCGCGCGGCTCTGATGATAAATCACATTAGAATCACCTCGCCGATGCCGATTTATGAAATCTAACAATGTCTTAATTGATAACGCCTCTCCTGCAGGCACCTGATCCGTGTGGAAATTACACCTTAATCACTGATTATCAAAGCAGCATGTGCCAGAAATATAATTGCAGCCTTATTCCTTTTTTTTCCATTATCATTTTTTCTCTCCTCCTCCTCCTCCTCCTCCTCCTCCTCTTCAGGATGGGGAGACGAGCCAGAGTCAGTGGTGTCAGTAACGGCTGAACCACGAGAGCCGGAGGGATTCACCCCTGCGTGTCTGTCCCAGGGCTTAAGAGCTACTCTCTCATAACGCCTTACCATTTTAAACCTTATTTGGTTTGCAAAAGTGAAACTAAGCTCTTTCTTCCTTTTCCCCTTTCTTTCTTTCTTTCTTTCTTTCTTTCTTTCTTCCCACAAGTTAAATTTTTTGACTGCATAGCTTGAGACGGGAGATAAGAGGGGATACAGGGATCGCTTTTGGGGATGGTGGACCGGGGATTTCCAGAAAGGGGGTCACTAAGGGAAGGCAGGAAGCAAGGGAGGGAGAGGAAGAAAGAACAAGGGAGGAGGAGGAGGATGGAGGTGTGGGGAGAGACAAGTGTGCGAGACACTCCTGAGAGTTGACGGAGCTTCAAAGGGAAGTCTTTTTAGTTTGATTGACAGGCCCCCAGAGTGGAGGACCAGGCGGCAGCCGACAGACCCCGGTCTGCGAAATGCCCGGCGGTCTCCATGGTGCTCACCCCACCCCGGCATCCTGACACCCCAACATGTCCATCAGAAGGTGGAGCCGAGGTGACGGGGGTCACGAAACGGGAGCGGGTTCCCTCAGATCTGAGACGCATGGCTGAGGCGTCTCTTCCACGCTAGATTGCCCTTGCAGCGGCGGCGTGAAGGACGCGGCTTCCCAGTTGGGCAGAGAGGAAGGGGAAGACTTCCGAATTAACATTTGCTACGTGTGACTACACACTTCTGTGCCGGCGTGCTCCAATCCGTTGCTTCCTGGTCTGATACAGTGGTATCGAACACAGCCATTTCAGATGTGAAGTACCCCATGGACCTTGGCTTCTAGCGCACCCCCCAAATTCTCAAGTTTAGCTGTACCATCTGTGTAGATCTGGGGGGGGGGTGGGCATGGGTGGGGTGACTCTTTCAAAAAATGTTGAGTGACCACATCCAGAAATATATGCGGGAGTAAGTTTTTTAGTTTTTTAGCCGACAACCTAATCCTCATTGGTCAGAAAACCCCCGCCACTTTCCTCTCCCAGCTTCTTCTTCTGTCACTTGGTGCCGGCCGCGTCTTCCCATCCGAGGTAGGATTTATTTATCTGTTCTCAGATTTACTCCTCAGTTGTACTTGGCTAACTACCCCGCTCCTCCGAGCCGTCCCAGTCTCTGCTCCACCCCCCCTGCTGACCCGGGGAGACCACATGCCTCCTCCCATACATGTGGAGTCACCAGCCGCTTCTTTTCACCTGACAGTGAGGAGTTTCACCAGGGGGACGTACTAGCACGTGGGAGGATCACGCTGTTCCCCCCAGTTCCCCCTTCCCCCTGAACAGGCGCCCCGACCGACCAGAGGAGGCGCTGGTGCAGCGATCAGGACACACACCCACATCCGGCTTCCCACCCACAGACACGGCCAATTGTGTCTGTAATGACGAAGGAAAAAGGAGAAAAAATATTACATTAAAAAAGCTAGCGTTGGCGCTGTTGAGCCGATGTAAGTGTTGAGCGTCCAGTCAGGATGTGGTGACGTGACGTCAGCTACTTCACTGACAACGCTACGTCCACTCCCTATTCCAAACCTGAGACATGATCCCGTGCTGTTCTGTTCACAACAAAATCACCACAAACAATTGTGCATTTTGTGTCCTCGTTTCAACAAGTCCTCCAACCCAGACGACCACATGGGTCGTTTGTCCTCTGATACGACCCGCAGGAGCGTTTCCTAAATTAGCGCCCCTACCGGTGGCAGATAGATATGCCACAGATACTTTTCGCCTCTGTGCATTGTGGGTTGTAAAACAGTGTGAGAACAATAGAATATGTAGTCAGTGTGTTTTGTGTTGTTTCTCCGTCTAGTATAGTAAGTCAGATTGCTATTGGCAGTGTGTTTACTATGAATAACGTTATAAGAGCTAACTTAACGTTAGCCACAAGTTAGCAAGTCAGCTAGCGTGGACATTATAACCGCTATGTGACATTAAACTTTGCTTTTATTAATATTCCTTCTCACCACAGCTTATGGAAGGAGATGCTTATTGTTACAGGGAAGGAGGACGTAGCTTAAAACCTCACTATAGGTCGTAATAAGCCGCTTGTACAAATGACCTACGCGGGGGTTTTTGGTGGCGGACAGTCTCTCTCGTTTGGGCTGGAACAACAGTGAAGCAGGGTCTCACATCTCCACCCGTACAGACTTTATCTGCAGTAACTGCGTGTTAATGTATGTTTCAGAGGCGAGACAGATGATGCCATCGCTCTGTCCTCCGTACCCCCGCCTGCCTACACGGGAGCTGCAGGGCTGTTTAACTGGGTCTCAGTAAACAGTGTTAGGCCTGAATAAACACCGCTGCATCGACCAACCTCTATTCATGATCAGCACGTCGCCGCCTGCACTGGATTAGTCAACATACCGACCCCTCTCTGTTTGCTCCGCTGCAAACCGCGGCCAAAGTCAATGCCAAAGCCCAGACGAAATGGTATACCGCGGGGTATTTAGGCTACCGAGGAGCGAGTGCTGATGTTCAGTGGTGTGAATCTTCTAAATAACTACCTGATCTTAAAATCAAGCGGTTTCTATCTCGGCGCCGGGGCCACCCATTTATCAAGCCACTTCCCTTTTTGCTTACGTGACCCCAGTGGTTGCTACCTACAGTAATAAATGTGTGACAGTCTGTCAGGGAAGAGTTCAGCTCCATGAACACCAGGCTTTTTGCTGCTAACGGGCCCTCTCGGCTCCAGAGAGGGATGGACAGATCTGGTTGGCTGGGCAGTGGCTATAGACCAGCGAAAAGAGAGATAGAAGGAGAGAGTTAGAGAGTGCGGGGGAGGGGGGGAGCAAGAGGGAAGTGAGCGCGAGCGAGAGAGAGAGGGAGCAAGAGAGAGAGAGAGAGAGGGTGAGAGAGAGGCAGCCAAGCGTGGAGGGCAGCTGCATTGTATCACCCCATTTTAGCCCATTACACTATGTATAGTGGGCCCTTCTCTCCTCTACAACCCCCCATACACACCCCCGTCTTTTGCATGGTAATTATTTTCCAGCCCAAAGGTAGCTGCAGGCAACGTCAGCCACTGCGTCAGGGCCCACTGCATTAGCAGGCCATTGCATTATTTATTTGCGCGCGGGCAGCCGGATGGATACCCCAAACCCGCCGAGAATCAGTGTGTGTGTGTGTGTGTGTGTTGGGGGGGCTCTCAATGTCACCTCCCGCATTGTGGCAGGCAGTTGCGGCCACTTGGACTTGCGTTGGGAGAGCTTAGGCAGGAGTGGCTGAAGGGCAAAATGGTCGCTGGGCGTCGTAGGACACGTGCGAAGGCGTATTAGTTAGGTGTGTAATGCATTCAGAACTGGGTCAGAGGTGGAGTAACTGCCCTCGCCTATACAAGAGTCAACTGTGCTGGGCTCATTGTGACGGACTGGATAATCATCTAAGGGGTCCTAAAGGACAGCGCGGAGTACCAGTGTAGCATACAGTATAAATAGAGGGTCATACAGTGCACACTGCCTAAGGGCCTGTTGTGGAGGTATAGGTGGTCATATGCAGTCAATTACCCTGGGGTATCATAGGGAAATGGACCCGAGTTCAGCGTATGGCGGCTGCTTTAACATTACACCGCTCTCCCCTGTGAATCCATAAAGGGTTATTACACCCAAATACCAGTGGGCTGGATGGGGCTACAGCATGTCAGGCTTATGCAGCGAGGTAGAGCGACACGGCTGGGTGATAGTGACGTCTGGGAGGTAATACCCCGGTGTCCCCCCCCCCACCCCCATAGCAGTGTACACACAGACATGCTGAGACACACACTGTGCTGTTGGACATCACTCGCCCACTGACATGTCGGCCTCGGCCAATCGCACCCAAGTGCCCAAAATGACAGTCAAACCACTCTCCCTGTCATGGTTCCTCAGCATAAGGACACACACACACACACACACACACACACACACACACACACACACACACACACACACACACACTCTCTCTCTCTCTCTCACACACACACACACACACACACACACACAAATGCCATTGCACTCATGCTCTCCTCTCTGCAGCAGTGCAACATCAACAACATCAACTCATTTGCCCCTTGCATCTCTCTCTCTCTCTCTCTCTCTCTCTCTCTCTCTCTCTCTCTCTCGCTGTCTCGCTTGCCAGCTTGGTCAACCACATGAGATGCTCAGACGGCCTCATGACATGACAGTGACAACATACTGATGCTCAGGAGAGTTCCCAGAAGCGTCTGCTCATCTTCCCACTATCCTCACTCATCATTCACAAAGATAGATAGATACATACACAGAGAGGAAGACAGCAGACAGGAAGATATAGATAGATAGATAGATAGATAGATAGATAGATAGATAGATAGATAGATAGATAGATAGATAGATAGATAGATAGATAGCTAGCGAGCAACAGAGATAAAGATAGAGAGAGCAAGCGAGCTAGATAGATAGATAACAGACAGACTCTAACAAAAAGATAGATCAATAGATAGAGTGATAGATAGATGGAGAGAAAGATAACAGACAGACAGACTCAAACAAAAAGAGATAGATAGATAACAGACAGACTCAAACAAAAGATAGATATAGAGAGATAGCTATAGAGAGAGAGCTAGATAGATCGATGGAGAGATAGAGAGCGATAGATAGATGGAGAGGTAGATAACAGACAGACTGAGATAGAACGAGCGAGAGATAGACAGATAGCTATAGAGAGAGACAGAGCTAGATAGATAGATGGAGAGAGATAGAGAGGGCGACAGATAGAGATAGAGAGATATGTATATAGATAGAGAGGGCGATAGAGAGAGAGAGGAAATGACTGGGAGAAAGTAAAAGGGGGGCAGAATAGAGAGACAGAGGAAGGAAGGGTAGTGGGTCTGCAGTGTTTACCCTAATGGGCGCTGACACCGCTGAAGCGACCCGGACGGACTGAGGGACGGACCAGCATATTGCAGGCAGCAGACCTCCCAATTATTTTTCTGGCTGATAAGTGCTGTTGCTTGTTTGAGGCAGTGGCAGGGAAAAAGGGATGGGATGGAGGAATGGAAGAAGAGGAGCAGCAGGAGGAGGAGGAGGAGGAGAGGGGTTGAGACTGGGGCCGGGCTGCATGGCTGACAGGCCTTGATCTGGCAGGATGGCTGTCAGACACAACCTTAGACAGTGTTTCTCCCAAGGGCACACACACACACACACATGCACACACACTCTCATGCCAGCAAACATGCACACGATTACATACACGGACATGCTCACACATTTGCATGCTCAAAAACACACAAGTGCACCAAGTGTACACTAGTTACTCTCTAACAGTGAGTATTTATTTACATGCTCACATGCATAGGCACACACACACACACACGCATATTCAGACATAAGCACACAGAAGTGAAGATTAACACACCGATGAACAGCTATACACACATATATACACACACAAACACAATGCACAGACACACAAACACACACACACAGGGACAAACACATGCAGATGTAAGCACACGAGCGAAGATTAATACAGACACCGATGAAAAGCTAAACACACACACACACACGTAGCATACAAATAGAAATAAAAATGCACACATACAAACAAGCAGAGAGACAGAACATAAGGTACACATAATGGTGTTTACATGTCAACGCACACTGTAAATACTGCTTTGAATGACATGTTCACTATTTATGGTAACTATGGTACAGCTGTGGTACAGTATGTAAGGTAACTATGGTACAGCTGTGGTGCAGTATTTATGGTAACTGGCATAGCTGTGGTACAGTATTTATGGTAACTATGGTACAGCTGTGATACAGTATTTAAGGTAACTATGGTACAGCTGTGGTACAGTATTTATGGTAACTATGGTACAGCTGTGGTACAGTATGTAAGGTAACTATGGTACAGCTGTGGTACAGTATTTATGGTAACTGGCACAGCTGTGATACAGTATTTATGGTAACTATGGTACAGCTGTGATACAGTATGTAAGGTAAATATGGTACAGCTGTGGTACAGTATGTAAGGTAACTATGGTACAGCTGTGGTACAGTATTTATGGTAACTATGGTACAGCTGTGATACAGTATTTATGGTAACTATGGTACAGCTGTGGTACAGTATGTAAGGTAACTATGGTACAGCTGTGGTACAGTATTTATGGTAACTGGCATAGCTGTGGTACAGTATGTAAGGTAACTATGGTACAGCTGTGATACAGTATTTATGGTACAGCTGTGGTACAGTATGTAAGGTAACTATGGTACAGCTGTGATACAGTATTTATGGTAACTATGGTACAGCTGTGGTACAGTATGTAAGGTAACTATGGTACAGCTGTGATACAGTATTTATGGTAACTATGGTACAGCTGTGGTACAGTATGTAAGGTAACTATGGTACAGCTGTGGTGCAGTATTTATGGTAACTGGCATAGCTGTGGTACAGTATGTAAGGTAACTATGGTACAGCTGTGATACAGTATTTATGGTAACTATGGTACAGCTGTGATACAGTATTTATGGTAACTATGGTACAGCTGTGGTACAGTATGTAAGGTAACTATGGTACAGCTGTGGTACAGTATTTATGGTAACTGGCATAGCTGTGGTACAGTATTTAAGGTAACTATGGTACAGCAACTATAGCACAGCTGTGGTACAGTATTTAAGGTAACTATGGCACAGTATTTAAGGTAACTATAGTACAGCTGTGGTGCAGTATTTATGGTAACTATAGTACAGCTGTGGTACAGTATTTATGGTAACTATGGTACGGCTGTGGTACAGTATTTATGGTAACTATAGCACAGCTGTGGTACAGTATTTAAGGTAACTATGGTACAGTATTTAAGGTAACTATAGTACAGCTGTGGTACAGTATTTAAGGTAACTATGTAGAGCTGTGGTGCAGTATTTAAGGTAACTATGGCACAGAATTTAAGGTAACTATGGCACAGCTGTGGTACAGTATTTATGGTAACTATAGTACAGCTGTGGTACAGTATTTAAGGTAAGTATAGTACAGCTGTGGTACAGTATTTATGGTAACTATGGCACAGCTGTGGTACAGTATTTAAGGTAACTATGGTACAGCTGTGGTACAGTATTTAAGGTAACTATGGCACAGCTGTGGTACAGTATTTAAGGTAACTATAGTACAGCTGTGGTGCAGTATTTATGGTAACTATGGTACGGCTGTGGTACAGTATTTAAGGTAACTATGGCACAGCTGTGGTACAGTATGTAAGGTAACTATGGTACAGCTGTGGTACAGTATTTAAGGTAACAATGGTACAGCTACAGTAACTACTGAATTCATCATTTGTAAAGCAAGACATGCACCAGTGATTAGTGAGTTAATAGATGTTTAGAAATACTTATTAATACTGCAGTTCATGATTAATTCATGCACAAATGTACATGTAAATAGTGTGTTAATCATGTACTTACACTTTCTAAAGGATCTTATGATCCTTTAAGACCTTTGTGAGTCTCAAGGTGCTGCTGGTCTTTCAGTCTCATGTGTAAATGCTTTGTAAGACATAGATAGTCCTCACTTTAGATGAGCTCACACAAAATACTTACCTAACAACTACTAACTACCTGAATTAATCATGAACTGCAGTATTAATATTAAGTATTATTATTAAGTATTTATAAAACATCTATTAACACACTGACCACTGACTGCTTCATTTGTGTAGCTATTATCAAGTGGTACCACATGTGAAACAGCCAATGCAAATTCCACAATGAATGATGAATGTTGCACAAACAATGCAGTCATGTGCGGTCATCTGCTGTGGTAGCCCACCTCTTCAGATGCAGGATATTCACGTGGTCGAAACCCCTGACTGATGTTTGCTCATCACACCAGTGTGGCAGTATGGGCACTTCTGTCGCTGGTCATTTCAAGGTACTGTTATTACACACCGGTCTGTGGGGACGCCTGACCAAGCCGGAGGCAACGCAGGGATTCGAACCAGCGATCCCCGTGTAGGCAACAGAATAGACCGCCATGCCACCCGGACGCCCTTCTCTGACTCTTCAAGGAATTCGTGTCAAGTTTTAGGTTTTTCATATAAAGACGTGATAACTGCCCTGTGATGGCCTGGCGGCCTGTCCAGGGTGTCTCCCCGCCTGCCGCCCAATGACTGCTGGGATAGGCTCCAGCATCCCCGCCACCCTGAGAGCAGGGTAAGGGGTTTGGGTAATGGATGGATGATGATGTTAATTGCTTGTAACTTGTGGTCTGTTTAGTAAAACAGACCACAAGTTGCAGGTTTGTCTTTTTCGTTTGCCGTTTTAAAAAGCACAACTTCCTGGTAGTGCTGCATGCAGATCGTTATGCTGGAAGTGGGCCCGCCGCGCCTGTCTGTACGCTCAGATGCCCCGCGCTGGACCGGGAGGAGAGCTGAGCGCTGGACCGGGAGGGGAGCTGAGCGCTGGACCGGGAGGGGAGCTGAGCGCTGGACCGGGAGGGGAGCTGAGCGCTGGCGGAGGGGGGGAGAGGTGAGCAATCTGTGTCCGCGTGCATGAGCTTGTTTGTGGAGCGGCTGCAGAGGTGGCACACGCCGCGGTGGCATATGCTGGGCTGGCAGGGAAGCGTGTGCCACCTTCAGCCCGTCTGTGAGTGGAGAGAGAGCTGTCACAAGCCGGGGGAGTGACACTGAGCGTCGAGTCACTGGGATGAGAAGAACACTCTCAGTTACTCGTGGCTGGGATGAGTGCGTGTCAGTAAGCTTGTGTGTGTGAGAGTTAATGCCTGCACATACACATACATGTGCATGTGTGTGATTGTCTGAGAATGTGTTGTAGTCCCTGTCGTGTGTGTGTGTGTGTATGTGTGTGTGCCTGTCTAAATGAGTGCAATGCAGAGCATGAGATCCTCTGATCGCTGTGCTCACTAGAAGTATTCCATAAGGTGTAAGGACAACTCATGTCCAAAACAATTTTCCCCCTAAATACATCTACAGTAATATAAATACATCTACAGTGATATAAATACATCTGTAGTAATAAATATATCTATACTAATATAAATACTTCTACAGTGATATAAATCTATAGTAATATAAATACATCGTCAGTAATACGAATACATCTACAGTGATATAAATACATCTATAGTAATGAATACATCTAGTGATATAAATACATCTACAGTGATATAAATATATACTAATATAAATACATCTACAGTGATATAAATACATCTACAGTAATAAATATATCTATACTAATATAAATACTTCTACAGTGATATAAATCTATAGTAATATAAATACATCTAGAGTGACATAAATACGTCTACAGTGATATAAATACATCTGTAGTAATATAAATATGTCTATAGTAATATAAATACGTCTATAGTAATATAAATACATCTATGGTAATATAAATATGTCTACAGAGATATAAATACATCTACAGTGCTATAAATATGTCTATACTAATATAAATACATCTACAGTGATATAAATACGTCTATGTAATATAAATACATCTATAGTAATATAAATACGTCTACAGTGATATAAATACATCTACAGTGATATAAATATGTCTACAGAGATATAAATACATCTATAGTGATATGAATACTTCTACAGTAATATAAATACATCTACAGTGATATAAATATGTCTACAGAGATATAAATACATCTACAGTAATACATCTATAGTGATATGAATATTTCTACAGTAATACATCTATAGTGATATGAATACTTCTACAGTAATATAAATACATCTACAGTGATATAAATATGTCTACAGAGATATAAATACATCTACAGTAATACATCTATAGTGATATGAATACTTCTACAGTAATACATCTATAGTGATATGAATACTTCTACAGTAATATAAATATGTCTATAGTGATATAATTGCACTTCACATCAGAGGAGATAAAGAGCACCAGTCACATCATCCCCAATGACACAACTGCAGCTCCCGGGTGATGGCGCTTGTCTAAACAGACGCCGTATCCGTGTCATGACAGCCCACAATTTGCCCCGTCTTCGTCAATGTGAGAGCAGTAATAAGGGTTATTCAGTCCGGGCTAAGTGTCATAATCCGGAGCAGCGTAGCTGTACTACATTAGTGTCAGCACTGCGCTGTTAACGCCTCAGTGATCACAGTATAACCACCGCCGCTGCCGCCACGACTTCATCATGGCCTACAGCCAGGAGACTGGGCGACATCAACCACGCGGAGGAGAAGATGGGACACAACAAGAAGCGAGGAGAGGAGAGAGAACAGCCGATCAATCCTACCCAGATAGCAGGCACATCTGGGCCTAACCTGGGGCACTTTTGGTACTTACGGCTCAGTTACGGCACTGGCAACTGTTATGTGGGCCAGACGTGGCCCAAATGTAATGAACTGGGCCTGACCTGGGTTACAGCACATACTACGTGGGCCAGATGTGGGCCATATAAGGTGGACCTGTGGCTGAGTTGAGGCGGCCACACTCACCCTGAGTCAACGCCGTCATCAAGGCCAAATGTGGGCCGTAAGATAACTGCAGATATGGGCCATATTTGGGCCAAAGATTCTTTGCTCTCTGGGTAGTAGTCTTTTTCTCTTTCTCACCGTGCTTTTTGTTCCTCCCCTCAATATCACCATTTCAATCATCGAATTTCTCACAAAGTGAAACCGGGTCAGTACCCCACTACGGTTTCCTCTCTTCTGTCCTTTCACCCTCCACATCCTCCCTCTTACATTACCATCTAACTACTACGTACATCTGTGTTTTCTTTTTCGTTTTTTTAAAAAAAAAAAAATTCCCACTCTTCCGAGCTGTCCCGGTTGCTGCTCCACCCCCTCTGCCGATCCGGGGAGGACTGCAGACTACCACATGCCTCCTCTGATACATGTGGAGTCACCAGCCGCTTCTTTTCACCTGACAGTGAGGAGTTTCACCAGGGGGACGTAGCACGTGGCAGGATCATGCTATCCCCCCCCCCCCGAACAGGCGCCCCGACCGACCAGAGGAGGCGCTAGTGCAGCGACCAGGACACAGACCCACATCTGGCTTCCCACCCACAGACACGGCCAATTGTGTCTGTAGGGACGCCTGACAAAGCCGGAGGTAACACGAGGATTCGAACCGGCGATCCCCATGTTGGCAGGTAACGGAATAGACCGCTAAGCTACCAGGAAATCATGTAGTTTTCCACAAAGTGAAACCGGGTCAGTACCCCATCACAGTTTCCTCTCTTCTGTCCTTTCCCCCACCACACCCTCTTACATTACCATCTAAGCACTCCTGTTAAACATCTGCTGGGTTTAAAAGTGTTTTTTAAGGAGTTTTTGGGAGGGAGTGTGCAGGAGTATGCAGTTTCAAGGTTCTCCTGGTGAAGAAACCTTTATCTGCATCTTTTTTTTTTTTTTTGTCGGAGCAGGAGTCCCTCCTTTTGCTTTAATTACAGTAAGTACAGCGGACTCCCCCAGGCTTGTTTAAACAGATCAACCAGCAGAAGAAAGAAGAATATGCTAATTACCCCCATAATGTTGCTGACCGCGCTGGTTCCTCACCGGCTGCTGAGTTTTATTGACATAAGAAGGACAATAGGAATCTGTATTCAAATGACTCGTTCAGCCCCGGTGTTGGGGGGGGGGTTGTTGCTGCTGCCTGTAGGTGGCTACCTACCACATATTTTCTCCTTCCATTATCCGAACTGCGTATAATGCTCTCAGGGTCGCTGGAGCCTATCCCAGCAGTCATTGGTCGGCAGGCTGGGGGACACCCTGGACAGGCCGCCAGGCCATCACACGGGGCTCTCTCTCTCTCTCTCTCTCACACACACACACACACACCTGGGGACAATTTAGTATGGCTGGGGTGTGCGGGTAGTGTAGCGGTCTATTCTGTTGCCTACTAACACAGTGATTGGCGGTTCGAATGTGGGTATGTGTCTTGGTTGCTGCACTAGCGCCTCCTCTGGTGGGTCGGGGCGCCTGTTCAGGGGGGAGGGGGAACTGGGGGGAATAGCGTGATCCTCCCACGTGCTACGTCCCCCCGGTGAAACTCCTCACTGTCAGGTGAAAAGAAGCGGCTGGTGACTCCACATGTATGGAAGGAGGCATGTGGTAGTCTGCAGCCCTCCCCGGATTAGCAGCGGGGGTGGAGCAGAGACCGGGACGGCTCGGAAGAGTGGGGTAATTGGCCGGATACAATTGGGGAGAAAGGGGAGGGGGGATCCACAAAAAAAAAAATCGTGGTTAATTGGGCGGAGTTTGGCAGTGCAGACGTGACGGTGTGCGGGTGGTGTTGCTGTGCAGCTGTGCTGCTTCACATTCGGCCCGGTGGGGTTTGGGTATTAGGGTGTGTTTTGCTGTAATACAAGTCCGAATATCGAAAAGAAAAGCATGTGAGTGAATTTTTGTGTTGCATGCACACGTGTGGTTGTGCGTGTGAACACATATGCATGTTTGTGTGTGTGAGTGTGTGTGCGTGTGTGTGTCAAACCCCTGCTCTCAACTTCGGTGCAATGCAGAACAGAAGTCTCTAATGCATTCCATGTTTCTGAGCTGAGCAGAACAGGGTGTGTGTGTGTGTGTGGGGGGGGGGTTATGTGTGTGAAAGCAAGTTAGACAGAGGGGGGGAGGGGGGATCAGGATCAATACTATTGACCTGTTTACCTTGGTGCTGAGCATACAGGCCGGCTCCCCAGTTTACCACTTGGAACATTAAAACCAGGCTGTTAGTAATACTTTGGTCCTTCTTCCCAAACGTCTGGACAGACCTGCACAGGGACATCTGGACAGACCTGCACAGGGACGTCTGGACAGACCTGCACAGGGACAGACACAGACCGGAGTGACAGGGGGAGAAGGTGGAGAATGATGGAGACAGCAAAAAAGGAAGAGATAGAGAGAGACAGACACAGAGAGACAGACAGACAGGGAGAGAGAGAGAGATTGTATCTAATCCTCTTGACTTAAAGCCGTCGGGTATTGCCCCGTGTCTTGCCGCTCGCCTCCGAACCTGATGTGGTCACTCAACCCTGTCGAGCTGCAGGGCATTGTGGTCCATCCGTATCTGCCGAGTTTTCCCCCCCTCAGGCGCTTTTTTTGTGCTCCCGCTGCCTCTCCTCTTTTCTCCGCCAAAACAGAATTTCTTTAAATGCTTAATTTTTTATTTTTTTTTTTTGGCTTCTTTTTTCCCCAAACATCCTCGTGCTTGTTTGTCCATTGATTTTTCATCCCTTTTCTAGCTCTCCAGCCACTGCCCTCCACCTTCTTCCCGTCTTCCTCCTCCTCTTCCCTTCATCTACCCCCCCCCCAACCGCCCCGCCACACACTTCATCTGCATCCCTGTGCCCTCTGTTGTTGATGCAAACTGATTTATTTATTTATTTTAAGCTTGTTGCCCGGGTAATTTGTGGCAGGTAATGACTTTCTGTGAATCTAGGTTGCACCCCTCGCATTCCCCTTCAGATCCCTCCACACGTTGTCAATGACTCTCACCCACTTCTCTCTCCCTCTCCCCCCCTCCCTCTCTCGGTTCTGCTTTCTGCCAGTGTATCTTTAATTCCCCTAGATATTAGTGATGTGTGTGTGTGTGTGTGTGTGTGTGTAGAGCAGAGGTGTGTGTGTGTGTGCGTGTAAGACTAAACTGGCAAGAGTGTCTCTGAAGTCCGCCCGAGGAGGTGATTGACACCTGGCCCTCCGCAGTGGAAGCCCCTAACGCCCCCCCCCCACACACACACATGCACGACCACCCCCTCTCCAACCCCCTTCCCTTCTTCAGCCGCCGTTCTCCTGTCCGTGGGGGCCGTCCGGAGAACACTGGAAGGTTCTGAGAGTTGGGGGGAAGGGGGGGTGCATTGTGTGTGTTTGGGGTGGGGGTTTGGGGGTGGGGGTTTGGGGGCGGAGTGACACAGGATTTGTTTGAAATAATTTGGTGGCATTTTCCTCCATTCCTGTCTTGCGTTTTAGAAACGCTGCAGAATGAGCTCTCTAATTTGGTAGGCGAGGGGTAGAGAGTCCTTTCCTCACACAAAACGATCCCTGCGCCTCGTTAACTGGGACGGCGGGGCAAAGAGGGCGATGACGTGTGTGTGTGTGTGTGTGTGTGTGTGTCTGTGTGTACACAGTAGTCTCAAGGGGAGCCTCTCCCCCATCACATCTCTACCTACACACCTCCTTCATCTCTCTCTCCCTCTCCCTCCTTACCTTGCTCCCTTCTTCCCCTCTGCTGCAACCCAAGTAGCATAGCTCCATTAGTATTCATAGGGGGGACTCTGTCAGGGGGTAAATAAGGCTCCTGGCTGTTCCCTCGCCCAGCTGGCATACTGGCGCTGGCCACGGAGTTGGACCGGACACTTGAGAGAGACGAGCGGCGCACCTCGGAAAGGCAGAGAGCGAGGCAGACGATCTGTTGAAATCACATTTTTAAAAAAAGAACAATGACAGAATCTCGCACAAGATATGAACACTACAACTTTTCTGTACCACACTGACATACACCAGCGGTGCTGGAGCTGCTGCGTGGAAAGTCGATAAAAAACAGGCTGACAGACACCACCGTTAGCCCGTTAGCCTGTTATGATAGCACAGCAGCGACTGGCGCTAAACCCGGGTTAAAGCGAGCCTGGGTTATCAATGATAAGTGTTACACACCAGTGGACTGAACAAAGCTACAACGACATTTTCCCAAAACCAGCAAAACGCATCGAAAATGTTACGCTAATTAAAACTTGCTAATGGTACGAAAACTTATATAGCCAACATAATAAACTATCACGAAATATGATTTTGTTTAGCGTTAGACTTGCCTTATTTCCAAGTCACCAAAAGACGAAGAGAAAACGGGGGGGGGCGTGGGGGGGGACTGTGGACGTGATGACGTCAGACGCACAATGCCAACGCCCCGTTTCCACCACATGGTACCGGCTCGGCTCGACTTGACTCGCTTCTGTGACGTTTTCCATTACCGACAGACCACGGCGTGGATTTTTGGCTCTCCTAATTTTTTTCTGTTTCAAACTGCACTTTTAAGACAACCCCGCTTCGACCGCTTTGGTATTTAAAAAATGCCGGGTGATTATGGCAAGCCCTTTTAACATCTATTAGCTGGACGAGAGCTCTGCGATGACGTCATTCCAGATATCTGCAACGTCAGAACTCCAGTTCAAGATGTCTGTGATTCAGTTTGGACCACGCGGAGTGAACGTTGCGGATATCTCAGACGTCATTGTGACCAGGACCATGTCGAGGTCTTGAACTGCGGGGGATTAGAGATATCTTGGACTGGAATTATGACTAGTCAGAATTAAACTGTACATATCTTAAACTGGAATCATAACTAGTCCTAATTCATTTGCAGATATCCGCAATGTGAACTGGGGGTATCTGCAAATGAATCGTAGATATGTGTAGAGAAACCCCACACACATGAATGGCAAAAGTAGTCTTGACTACGTGAAATGATGTTGTACATATCTGTAATGACGTCACTGCAGGTATCTCGTCTAGCTAATAAACGTTAAAAGGGCCTGACTTGACTTGCCATACGGTGATAGCCCATGTGAACGTTGATGACGCAGTGACGCGTTTCTCTGACCAGTCAGAGGTCTGCGTTGATTTTGGTACCCGCCCCAGGTTTTTGGAACCTCGACAAAGCCGGTACCAGAAAAGTGGTAACGGTTACCAAATGCCGGTACTTTCCAGTAATGGAAGAAGAAAGAGTGGAGTCGGCGTAGTGGAAAAGAGGCATCAGAGAAACTTAACTGATGTGCTTTCACATAGATGAGAATAGCAAGTTGAGGGAACGAGGTGTATTATCGAGTTGATATATTCCACAAAATTAGATTACCACCACGATAAAGCCGAAAGCTGAACCACACTCATTCAAACTATTATCAATCAATCAATCAATCAATCAGATTTTATTTGTATAGCACCTTTCATGCAAACAAATATAACACAAAGTGCTTCACACCATAAAACCATAAAATCCACCCTCACAAAACATTTTAAAACAAAAAATGAAAGTACAGACCAGTCTTATAAAAGTACAGACCAGTTTAAAACCGAGTTAGTAAAATAAATAAAAGTGACATAAACACTGATTAATTAACAGTAACAACAATCACAGCAGAATATATAAAAATAGCAAAACATAAAACACACACATACACACACTATGAACTTAGCTGTAGGCTGTTTTAGAAAGTCCGGTTTGTAACCTGCTTTTAAATGTGTCCAGTGCGGGGGCCTCTCTCAGGTCCTCAGGCGGGGCGTTCCACCTACTATCATTTCAACTACTCCTCGAACACACGTTTTGCAGTGTAGTTTCCTGATGGGCAAAAATGAACAAAAACCAAGGAGCCAGAAAGGAAGAAAGCAACCCGGCTCTCGTTTCATTAGTGCAGAAAATAAAACAGGGTTTTAATCCGCGAGGTTCCGGCACAGTATAAATTTCCTATTAGGTGTAACCTTCAGTGAGAACCGTAAACAAAGCAAGCCGGGCATTTTAAATGTAAGTCAAACACGATACAGCCAGCGGCACGGAACAACACACCGGTTCTAGAAAGTACTGACGCGGCCTTGTGAGTCCGCTCCTCCAACCCGGGGGCGCTGCAGTGTGAGTGTGATGGACAGGTGTCAGTGTGTGTGTGGGGGTGGGTGGGGTGGGTGGGCGGGCGTGTGTGTGGAGTCTCACCTGCCGCCTCCCACCAGGAGGGGACAGTAGAGAGCAGGGAGACCACCTCCACACTACCTTCCCAGAAGAGGAGGAGAGCGAACACAGGAGACGAGACTCAGCCAGAAAGAGGGAGGTGCGGCTGCTGGCGGTGGCTGCAGAGATGCAAGACGATCTGTTCTGGGTTTTTTTGGTGTTGTTTCCTGGCATGTGCATACTAGTCATATGACTCTACATTTCAAATAACAGAAGCTTATACTGCGCTCATGCACGCATGCAGCTCATGCACGCATGCAGCTTCTGCAAACACCTCACTGACATGAACAAACAGGGGTGTAGCACAGAACTCTGGGCCCTATACATCAGCAGTCCCTGTGGGCCCCTTTCCTCTTTTGTCTCTCACGCATCACTTTGAGTTCCAGCATACTGTATATTATTTACTATCACCGTACATTAATCTGTTTTAACCTGGCTTAACCTTGCACCAGCAGTCACTCGCGACAGAACTAGATGAGCTGCACCGAGAGATGCTCGTTAGGGGCGGACTAAACCATTTTGCACCTTTTGTAAGGGGTGGGAGGGGCCTCAGAGAGGGGTGGGAGGGGCCTCAGAGCCTGCACTATTTTCTTTAAGTCCCTCAAGCGATGTATTGAGCCAGTTTTAACTGAAGTTATGACACTAACTAGTTAGAAACTGAAAGACTTGGGCAGTGGGGCGGCAAGGCTCAGGAGGTAGAGCGGGCCGTCCAGTAATCGGAAGGTTCCTGGTTCAATCCCCGGCTCCTTCAGAGAGCATGTTGAAGTGTCCTTGAGCAAGACACTGAACCTCAAACTGCTCCTGATGAGCAGCCTGGCACCTTGTAATGGCAGGCTCTGTCAACAGTGTGTGAGTGTGAGACACACATTGTAAAGCGCTTTGAGTGGCGGGTAGACTAGACCAGCGCTGTATAAATGCTCCACCTTCTGGGTCCTGGTAGGTCCTTCCCCGTATCCCCCCCACTACCACGCCACTGTGAACAAACACACCTATACTCAAAGACTCACACACACACACACACACACACACACACACACACTAGTACCCCCCCCCCGGCATAATCCAGAGGTCAGGGCGGTGTTCATCTCCCTTAATCATGCAGATGAACGTGACCTTGGCCGGCCTTGGCACGCGGCCCCCTCATCCGGCCCCGCTTTGCATCTCTGATTGTGTTAAATCATGTTTCCCCATCATCAGCAGAGGCAAGATGGACAGCATCCTCCTCCAAGCACGTCCAAAACGCCACGACCGCCGAGACTCCAGAAAGCCTTTCAAAAGGGGGAAGGGGCGAAGACGCAAAGCATGTTGGGCAATATCATGTTTGGAAAAAAAAAAAAAAAAAGCCGCAAGAGTTTCAAAACGTAGGGTCCTTGGGATCATTATGGTGATGCAGTTAACCATGCAGAGTGGGCCGGCCCATCCGAGGGTCCCTAAATGAAGAGGCTGACCTTCACCAGGCCCTCGTACTCGTCATTAACCACGTAGTGCTCATCTGCTGTAATGCTGCCACAGAGACCACGAGGTCAGGAGCCCCGACCAAACCCACCGATGCACTGTGGCTGCAAACCCCGCCGTCTGCATTCAGTTCAAGGTGCCACAGCCTGACCCCCCACCCCCCCCCCCCCCCCCCCCCCCTGTACGGCCCCCAGTGGTCCCGGTTGAAAACGCATGTGATATTGGGTTAACTGTCCAGGTCTATGGATGAAATTGCGACCACGAGTATGTGTCAGGAAGGGATGCACACATACACAATAACACACACACACACACACAAACGCGTACTCACACGCAATAACACACACACACACAAGCATGCAGTCACACATAATAATACACACACGCACTCACACGCAATAACACACACAAACAAACATGCACTCACACAAACATGCACTCACACACACAAACATGCAGTCACATGCAATAACACACACACACAGGAAGCGAGAGTGCACTTGCTTTACATGATTGAGTTCAGTTGTTTGTGTGTGTGTGTTACTGTGTGTATGTGTGTGTTACTGTGTGTGTGTCAGTTTAAGTGTGTACAGTATATTTATGTTTGCAAACATGCATGTGTACACACGTATGAATGTGCATCCATCCCTGAAGGGGTATACTGCACTCGGTGTGGGTGTGTGTGTGTGTGTGTTGGGTGGGTGGGTGGGTGGGGGTAAATAAAATAGATGAATAAATCAGACCAGAACGGGGGAGAGCAGAGACAGAGCATGGTCGATAGTGTCAAAAGCGGATGACAGATCTAAAAGAATGAATATTGATCTTTAAGGGTCTTTACTCTGGCGACCTGCGGGAGGTCAGCCTGTGTAATTAGAGCGGAGGAGGTCTCGCGTCGTGGAGGGGGTGGGAACAGGGCTGGCGCAGAGAGCAAAGGCTGGAATTGGAGGTTGGGCTGCTCTTTCAACAAAAACCAGCGTTTAAAGCTGAAATCTGTGATTTCCCCCATCTGCCCCTTCCTCTGGCAGCGAGAACCAGTGGCGGCTGGTGCTAACAATTTTTTTTGGGGGGGGTGCAATTTACCTCGGCGCCTCACCCCAAAATTGTTAGAGGTGCTGCACCAAGGTAAATTGCGCCCCCCCCCCAAAAAAAAAAGTGTTAGCACATGCCACATTTGGCAAAGTGGAGCAGTCATCGTGGCTTGTGTAAACTGTTCCCTGTAAAAATGGCGTCCTCCAACCAAAGCTCATGCCAGGTTAATCTAATGAACAGCAAACTACGTCAAACTGTATGGGAACACTACTGTGCTGTAATCTGAGACTGTCCTCCACCAATACACCACCCCATAGGCGGTTTGTACAAGCAGCTTATCACCCCCTGTAGTGAGGTGTTAAGCTACTTCCTGGCGGTCCTCCGTCATTATAACACGTTACTTCCCCTGTAACAATAAGCGTCTCCTTCCATAAGCCGTCGAGAGAAGGAATATTAATAAAAGCAAAGTTTAATGTCACACAGCGGTTATAATGTCCACGCTAGCTGACTTGCTAACTTGTGGCTAACGTTAAGTTAGCTCTCATAATGTTAGCAAGGCTCAGTGTTTTCGGTTTTTACTGATTTTCACCGTAAGCTATCCAGATTTTTTAAAAGGAGCACATCGGTTTAAACTGATTTTCATCCGGATTTTACGTTTCCACGGATCCAAGTTGTTCCTGTTTGTGTGAGGTTATGTAACAGTGTCCTCTTGTGGTGAAATTCAGTATGCTAGATGGCTTTGAAAAATAAAAACCAAAAACGCTGAGCCTTGATCATAGGTAAACATACTGCCAATAGCAATCTTACTTACTATACTAGACGGAAAAACAACACAAAACACACTGACTACATATTCTATTGTTCTCACACTGTTTTACAAACCCACAATGCACAGAGGAGAAAGGTATCTGTGGCATACCTCCTGCCGCCGGTAGGGGCGCTAATTTAGGAAGCGCTCCTGTGGGCTGTATTAGAGGACAAACGACCTATGTGGTCATATGGGTTGGAGGACTTGTTGCATAGCGGTCCATTCCATAGGGGGGGGGTCCCCCCCCTTTTCTCCCCAATTGTATCCAGCCAATTACCCCACTCTTCTGAGCCGTCCCGGTTGTTGCTGCACCCCCTCTGCTGATCTGGGGAGGGCTGCAGACTACCACATGCCTCCTGTGATACATTTGGAGTCACCAGCCGCTTCTTTTCACCTGACAGTGAGGAATTTCACCAGGGGGATGTAGCACATATGAGGATCATGCTACACCCCCCCCCCCGAATAGGCGCCCCGACCAACTAGAGGAGGCGTTAGTGCAGCGACCAGGACACATACCCACATCTGGCTTCCCACCCACAGACACAGCCAGTTGTGTCTGTAGGGACGCCCGACCAAGCCGGAGGTAACACGTGTTGGTAGGCAACGGAATAGACCGCTATGCTATCCGGATGCGCTTCCTTTTCCGTTTGAGTAGGAAAAAGTGTTTGCCGCTGCACCAGCGTTCATCCTACCCAGTGAAGAAACATCAACAACAGTTACATGGAGCGTGTCTCCAACTATGGTAAAGATGCTAGTCAGTATTATGTAACCTGACTCCATGGTCCAGAATGATGAACTAATTATTCATTCATGGAGAAAAATCACGGATTTCAGCTTTAAACTCTTTTGAGTTACGCCACTGTTCTCTCCAGTCTGAGTGTTCATCCATCCATTATCCAAATCTCTTATCCTTACTTGGGGGCTCGCAGGGATGCTGGAGCCTATCCCAGCAGTCACTGGGGGGCAGGTGGGTAGACACCTTGGACAGGCCGCCAGGTCATCACAGGGCCCACACACACACACACACACACACACACACACACACACACACACACTCATTCATACCGGACCCGTCCCACACCCGACACTTCATCCGGCCCACATACCACGAGGAATGATGGCACTTGGGTGGTCCGCTCCTGTTTGCCAGATCTGGGCCAGAACCAAGCCATAGCAATGCCGCATGTGCCACATATTTGCCAAAGGTGGCCCATATTAGTTTTGTGATATTTGGGCCATATTCACCAATTACCACACGGGCCACTTCAGGGTCACATCCAGATGACATGTTGCCCAGAGCACCGCATCTTTGCCAAAAAAGGCCCACATGTGATTTGGCATATTTGGGCCTTATTTGCTATTATACATGTGGGCCACTTCAGGCTCACATCCATGTTGTCAGGGCCAGAAGAAGGCCAGCAGTGCTGCATCATTAGCTGAAGTGGCCCACATCCGGATGCTATCTGGGCACAGAGGATGACCTGGAACGACCCCAAAGGTTGGACTACGCCGGGGCTCGAACCCGGGATCTTCTTGCTGTGAGGCGGCCGCACCAACCACCGTGCCGCCCGATGGCTGTTCATATGAAAGGATTTTATAGTTAAAGTCGTTACAACGGGTTATTACAAATACGTTACTTCGCATTTAAATGCGAACGAAAAGAAAACTTCAGTAAAGTTGAGTGACACCTTGAATGTCCCTTAAATCCTGCATGCACTTTCACTTTCAAATTTTTACAACTTTCTTATCTCCACCTGCACTTTTATCAAGTACTGCTACATTCTCCATCCTCAGTAATCTGTAAAAATGTGTTTTCCCCGAGAGAGAAGAAGAAAAAGTTATCGCCAGGCCGGTGGGTTTCTGTGGCGGAAGTTGGCGTGTTGTGTGTATGTGGGCTCAGGTCGACACGGAATAATGTGGGGTTGTTTATTGGAGTAGTTGGTGGTGGATTATGCGCCATACAACCCCGGGCTAAAGACCTGCTCAAACCCGGTCCGACCTGATAATTGCAGTTTCTAGATAACTCCGCGTCCGCGTCACACTCTCTCGCTCTATGCACGTCTGTCGCGCCCCCTCTCTCACGCCATCTTCTGCCTCATCCAGCGGTGTAAAAATACACTTAAACCCTAGGAGGTTGGCACACAATCACACATGCATACACTGATTAACATGCACACGGGCACTTAAATGTCCATGTCCAAACCACACACACACACACACACGACACGAGTGGGTGCGTGCACAAATGCATGCTAGGTTGCGCAGACTCACACACGTGCCCACACCTACACACCACACACTGTCTCTCTATCTGCTGGGCTGTGGATAAACGCAGGCAGGGGCTGTAATCCGTGTATCACCGGCTTTATCTGCTGCAGTACCACTGCTTATTTAGTGTTCACAGCCCTAATGATGGGCCTGTGACACACACACACACACACAGACTCACTCATATTCCCCGAGACACTGTGCAGATATGCCAGCCCACACACACACACATACATGCACAAAACATACAGAAAAACTCACAGACAGACATGCACACACATAAATGCACACACACGCACTTACGCGCGCACGTGCACACACACACACACACGCACACATACACACACTACAGCCGCTCTGCCAGCCCTGGCCCTACCTCAGGACTCAGGACGTTACCGCTCACTGGGTAGCCATCAACTCACAAACACACATGCACACACCTCCCGTGCATGTGTGTTCACACAGAGGTGAGGACACACGTGTGTAACTGACTAACAACTGCTTTCTGTCTCTGTGTTGTGTAGCTGAGACACACACCCCGGCGTTGGAGATCTGTGGGGTTTAATTTTTCTTCACAAGAAAAAGACAAAATCACGGGCATCAGTCACACAGCTTGTCCTCCGCATCTCTCCACACAACTCCGAGCACACGTGCTCCCTGAAACTATAGGCTCAGAGGTGTCACACCAGAACAGCGCCCCCTGGGGAACAAAAGGTATGCATTTAAAACGCCTAGGGTGGACCCTATTTACAGGTAGGAACTAATGTAGGGGAAGTTCACAACAATTAAAAAAACCTTTAAGGGGAAATAAACAGAATAAAATAAGAAATTTGGTTTGGCTACACAAACACACACACACACACACACACACACAGAATTATGAGCAGATGTTCGTGCTCAGATACATAAGCACGTATTTGTACACAGGCGCATTACAGCCATCAGCCGAAACACTACAACCACTGACAGGTGAGTGAATAACATGGATTAACTCGTTACCATGGCATCTGTGAAGAGGTGGGAAGTATTAGGTGGCGTGAACAGTCAGTTCTTGAAGTTGATGTGTTGGAAGCAGGAAAAATGGGCAAGTGTAAGGATCTAAGCGACTTCTACAAGGGTCAGATTGTGATGGTTAGACGACTGGCTCAGAGCATCTCCAAAACAGCAGGTCTTGTGGGGTGCTTGTAATGACCACAGATGACTAGACTCGATAGCCCTTGGCTAACGGGCTGGACCCTTTAGTCGACGGGTTAACGTAGTCACCCGTGGTGCAGGAGATCCGGGTTCACGTCCCGGCTTTGGCGGTTCCCGGGCTGCCCCCCGAATTCGCTACATCGGTGTCAAAAGTGGGATGGTGAGACCTTGAGGCCGTCGGAAGCGCGTGCGACCAGAGGCGTGAGGGAGCGGGTATGCTGAAGTGCGGGGACACACTTCCTGAAGGGGGGGGGGTAACGTGCATGGATAAATAGACTCGCTGGCCCTTGGCTAACGGGTTGGACCCCTTAGTCAACCGGTTGGCGTAGTTGCCTGTGGTGCGGGACACTCGGGTTCACGTCCTGGCCACGGTGGTTCCCGGGCTGCCCCCTGAATTTGCTACATGTTCCTGGTATGTAGTGATCAGTACCTACCAAAAGTGGTCCAAGGAAGGACAACCGGTGAACTGGCGACAGGGTAAGTAAAGGCTAGCGGTCTGATCCCACAGAAGAGCTACTGTAGCTCAAATTGCTGAAAAGGTTGATGTTGGCTATGACAGACAGGTGTCAGAACATACGGTGCATCACAGCTTGCTGTGTATGGGGCTGCGTAGCCACAGACCAGTCAGAGTGCCAATGATGATCCCTGTCCACCACTGAAAGGGCCTACAATGGGCACATGAGCATCAGAACTGGACCATGGAGCAATGGAAGAAGGTGGTCTGGTCGGATGAATCACGTTATTACAGCCAGGTGCGTGTGCGTGTTGGTGAATAGATGGAACCAGAATGCACTCTGGGCAGAAGGCAAGCCGGTGGAAGCAGTGTGAGGCTCTGGGCAATGTTCTGTTGGGAAACCTTGGGTCCGGCCATGTGGATGTTACTTAGACGCGTACCACCTATTTAAACATTGTCGCAGACCAGGTACATCCCTTCATGACAATGGTATTCCCTGATGGTAGTGACCTCTTACAGGAGGATAATGTGCTCTGCCATACTAGGTATGGTTTGTTCAGGAATGGTTTGAGGAACATGACTAAGAGTTCAAGGTGTTGTCGTGGCCTCCAAATTCCCCAGATCTCAATCTGATCGAGCATCTTTGGGATGTGATGGAAAAAGCAGTCCATTCTATGGAGGCCCCACCTCGCAACTTAATAATAATAATAATAATAATAATAATCTCTGCACAAGACCAGAGCCTGGCAACCAGATCCTATCACCATCGCATCATCAAAGATGGAACAGACCCAAAATGCAGAATCTAGAATGTACGAAGAAACCATCAACCACATTGTCTCAGGCTGCCCAGAACTGGCAAAGACCGAGTACATGTGCAGGCACAACAAGGCAGCAGCATACCTGCACTGGAAGATCTGCAGCAGTTACAAGATCAAGACGACTGAGAAGTGGTACGAACATCAGCCAAAAATGCTCACGGAGAACAATGATGTCACCATCCTCTGGGACATGCCCATCCACACTGACAGAGAGAGAAAAGCCAACAAGCCCAACATCGTTTTCAAGGAAAGGGAGCAAAAGAGGTGCATGCTCATCAACATGGCAATGCCATCCAAAAAAAACAGAAGTGAAGTCACAGAGAAGCTGACCAAGTACAAAGACCTGGAGATTGAAATCCACAGGATGTGGGGTATGAAGACCGAAACAACACCAGTGTCCATCGGAGCTCTAGGACTCAATAGAAACGTTCACCAACCATATCCCAGGCAACATCAACATCAGTGAAGTCCAGAAGATCGGCCTACTCAGAACAACCCAAGTATTATGACGAGTACTGTCAATCAAGTGACATCTGCCCTATAGTGCCTCTGGTCCATAGTTTGGAACCGGCTCTACAGGATGTAAAACAGGAAACACGAAATAATAATAATAATAATAATAATAATAATGACTTATGGGACTTAAAGGATCTGCTGCTAACGTCTTGGTGCCAGATACCAAGGGACACCTTCAGAGGTCTTGTGGAGACCATGCTTTGACGGGTCAGAGTTGTTTTGGTGGCATGAGGGGGACCTACACAATATTAGGCAGATGGTTTTAATGTTTTGGCTGATCAGTGTGCAAGCCTGCACATGTACGCATGCACGCATGCACACACACACACACACACACACACACACACACACACACACACACACACACACACACACACACACACACACACACACACACACACACCAGCAGCAGTATGGTTGTCACCGCCCGGGGACATCTCATGGTAAGGTGAACTCAGAGTGAACCTGCTCCAAACATAAATAACATCTCTCTCTCATATCTCCCCTCTTTCTTCCCACCCTCCCTCTGTCCATCTCTCTGTCTCTCTCTCTCTCTCAAGTCCCTCTCTGCTCCCCCCTTCCTGTCTCCCTCACTCTCTCATGTGAGCAGACACACATTACAGACACAAACACATGACGACTAATGCTCTCACCCACATCTATTTGCAGTTTGGGACATGGTAAATACAGGTAGGAGAGTTGTGGGGTCGTGTCTAGGAGTGTGCTCACTATACGTCAGAATCATATCAGGCCCATCTACGTGACTTTCAAAAGCAGAGCACATCATTCCTTAAAAAGCATCATAGGTAGTTCCTGGCTAAACTACAGGCTTCTCTTGATTTCTGCAAGCGAGAGATGTTTGTCCCTACAAGTCCTCCAACCCATACGACCACATAGGTGGTTTGTCCTCTAATACGACCCACAGGAGCGTTTCCTAAATTAGCGCCCCTACCGGCGGCACGAGATATGCCACACATACTTTTCGCCTGTGTGCATTGTGGGTTTTTATCTACTTGTTGACATCCTTTTTACAACGCCTCATAGGCAGGCTACTGAAGGTAATTGGTCAGTAAATAGAGATAAAAACATTTTCAGAACAATAGACTATGTAGTCAGTGCGTTTTTATGTTGTTTCGCCGTCTAGTACAGTAACAACATTGCTATTGGCAGCACGACCGCTAGAGGTCGCTTAACTTTAGGTCGTAATAAGCTGCTTGTACAAACGACCTGCGGGGTCGTTTTTCGGTGGAGGACTGTCGTTTGTCAAGACGTCCCGGAGATGACATATTATTTGTCCAATCAGATCCACACCAAAATTAGGGTTCGGGGGCTATGATCAAAGTTGGGATTAGTCCAAGGTCATTGTGACAAACCCTGTTCTGAGAACATCTCTTACTCGCAGAGGTGGAAACGTGAAAAGCAGATTTCATTTTACACTCTGTAGCTGCACTTCTGTTTTGCTGGGAACAGCTCACCCCGGTACAGCGGTGCATTCACCGCCACCGCTTTCTAACAGCCAGACAACCAGGAAAATAATCACAGACGGCTCATGCAATACAACAACCCTGACTAATAACCCACCACCCCTCTATGTTTATAGCAATTTATAAGCGAGAATCCAACACCACCCCCTCCCTCCCTTCATCCCTGCTCGCCCCCCTCGTTGGTTCCCCTTGCTAGCACTTCCTGTTAACACGCCAGGCATTTATTGATAGGCCATTCCCATTAGCGCTGTTTACCTGTCAGGTCCCACCACGTTAATGAGAGAGCTTTGGGAAGGAAAAATGAGCGGGGACAGTTAACCGCTAATGGATGTTTACAGCCTCCCTGGGTACCGGTGTGTTCGCCGCCACCTCTACTAGTGCTGCTGTCGCTTTCTCCCCCAGCTCCGGCCCTGTTCCAGGCCCGGCCCCGGCACTGGCTAATTGGTGCTCTGCTGTGGACCCAAGCCTGGACCCATATGATTATCATGGGATTAGGGTGAGTGGAAGGCAAAAGGGTGGATCGTGATAAGTAGACAAGGGTGGGGGTTGGTTTCGCTGAGTTTGGGGGTTGAAGTTAGGGTCACGGGCCTGATCAATATCTTGGGAGCTTTGGCTCTGGAAGGAGTTGAGTGCATGAGAGCATCCCGCTGGAGTGGGAGCTGGATCAGGATTTAAAGGGATGTACAAGGGTCACAGAATATACTCTGGCTCACGGGGTTGTCTGCGACCACTATAAAGCTGGCGGTGAAGGGTAATTGTGCCATTAGGGTTATAAGTAATACTAAACAGCGTGGGTTCGGCGCAGGAACGACAGAAGGTAGTGATCTAATGCAGGCCTCCATTCATGCTCCTTAATAGCAGAAGTCTCCTTGAGAAAAAAAAAAGAAAAGAAAAAGCACTCATAATTGTTTCCGTTGGACGGATGATTTTTAAAATATCCCATCACACTGAGTCAGCTTGCTTGAATCAGTCGATTTAGTCACAGCTGCACGCTAATTTTATTCAATCTATTTGCAGCGTTTCTTCGTTATGCAAGCAGGGAGGCTTTTTTTTCAGAGCAGTGTTGAGCCCGGGAGCCCAATTTCACAATGATATCTTCGAATGTACACGGAGGAAACTCCACACTGAGCCGTGTATACACTTCCTGTATTGCTCTAGGATTGCACACTCCCCCGAGAAGATCAATTTTTGTTCTTATTAGATTATTAGATTATTATGGAAATCAGCGCTGGATTAGCCATGGAGGGTATTTATCCGTTTATCGAACGGCTGCTGCACTCATAACCTCTTCTTCCTCTACTTCAGCTCCTCCTCCTCCTCCTCCTCCTTCACTCATAACCTCTCTTCTTTCTCTACTTCAGCTCCTCCTCCTCTTCCCCGTCCTCCTTCACTGATAACCTCTCTTCTTCCTCTACTTCAGCTCCTCCTCCTCCTTCACTGATAAACTCTCTTCTTCCTCTACTTCAGCTCCTCCTCCTCCTCCTCCTTCACTCATAACCTCTCTTCTTCCTCTACTTCAGCTCCTCCTCCTCCTCCTCCTCCTCCTTCACTCATAACCTCTCTTCTTCCTCTACTTCAGCTCCTCCTCCTCCTTCACTGATAAACTCTCTTCTTCCTCTACTTCAGCTCCTCCTCGTCCTATCCTCTTCTGAAAGGCCCGATGAGCCGAGGAAGATTTGTGGACAGCGTCCACATATCTGATAGATATGATAGATAGATATTGTCTGATCAATAGCCAGTCAGTATCGGTACTCCCAATAGTTTACATGTCCAAAGCACACACTTTATGGCGGTTGATCAAGTATGACATCACATCATGTGAGTAACGTACAGTATGTGATAGGTCGGTATGCCATTAACTCAAATTCTAATTCATCTTCAGAAAACACCTGCACCTGGATTTCTCTCCCAGGTTAAACGATGGGATCAGGCAGGAACCTTTAATGGAGTGAGCACTCTCACTTGCTTTTTATCACTCTCTCTCTCTCTCTCTCTGTCTCTCTGTCTCCCTTTCCCATTGCTTATCACCTCTGTTTCTTTGCTAATTAAATCACCACATGCAACGGAGATCAGAGAATGTGTATGAGAGAGCAAGAGAGAGAGAGCGAGAGGGGGAGAGAGAGCGAGAGAGAGTTATAGTTTAAATATAGAGAGAGAGGGAGTTAGAGACAGATAGGAGCTACAATTACCAGGCAGGCCTCTGGTGTCTCATTGGGTGTCTATTAAGAGGGGGGCCTGGCTCATTGTAATGATGGCAGAGTTTAATTACTTCCACCCGGCGCCTGTTGTAAAACATGCTGATAAATGAGCCAACAGGACGGCGCATCATTATTTTTCCATAGTGCCGGGCCACTTGTACTGGATTATGAAAGTGGGAGGGAGGTTTCCCTACCTGCAGAGGAGCGGGGGAAACGGAGGCCTGCGAGACAATATGTTTGTGTTTGTGTGTCTGTCTATAATGTGTATGGATATAGCTACGAGCAGGTCGAGCGGTGATATTTGACATCTCTCCAGACTACAGAAATCATAAGCCAATCTGCCGACCTGTTTTATTGCAACCACACCCGACCACCTTTGAGATCGCTTTAAATTCGCACATAATTCACAACGCATGCAACAAACAAGACAATGCAATGAGCTCATATACACACACACACACACACACATATATATATATATACATACTCTACTTATGCAGCTGAAACACAAATATCCATGCTGCAGATTACATGTAACAAACAAATCTACAAATTCATAGTCATTAATTATATGCATTTTTGGAGGATGGGGGGTTGCATTGCACCCCCCCCCATTAATTGTGTTCCTCCTCTGCCATAATTAAATTGCTGAGGCAAATATCCCCATATGCAATAAATCCCTCTTGGCCTATGATTAATCAGAAAGCACGCAAACCTAAGACTAGTGGCGGGCAGGTAGACTTGCAGTGGTAAATCATCTTTATTGCACGACGAGCAAGTTTGTGCTCAAGGGCCAGTGCCATGGTGGACTATGTGTGCAGCCTTACACACCAACACACACACTAATGCGCACGCGCGCACACATGCATGCATGGACACACACCCACACACACACACACACACACACACACACAAACACACACACACACACTGCGTGAACGCTGACCTGCTCGTCATTGATTTGGGGCAACCTGTCCAGGCCAGAGGTGACTGAGACCATGGTAAAATAGACTCTGTGGAGGTCTAGTGATTACGTGGACTTTGCTGTCCCATTGATAAGTTTACTGGTCAGTTTCTACATGGAGAATGAGGGAAAAGAAAGCTGTTCAGGATTATGCCAAGTAAGAATCAGCCGCACGGTCTGCATTTTCTTTTAGCATCATTTTGCATCTGATTTCAGACAGTGGCACTGACGAAAAGACGGGAGGTGGAGCTGGAGGTGGCAGAGGTGAAGATGCTAAGATTTGCACCGGGAGTGATGAAGAAGGACAGGATTAGGAACAAGTATATTAGAGGGACAGCTCAGGTTGGACGGTTTGATATACCCAGAGATGCTGGGTATATTGGGAGAAGGATGCTGAATATGGAGCTGCCAGGGAAGAGGAGAAGAGGAAGGCCAAAGAGGAGGTTTATGGATGTGGTGAGGGAGGACATGCAGGTGGCTGGTGTGACAGAGGAAGATGCAGAGGACGGGAGGAGATGGAAACGGATGATCCGCTGTGGTGCCCCCTAATGGAAGCAGCTGAAAGTAGTAGTAGTAGTTTGCATCTGGTTCAATTAATGGAAGGCTGTGCAGTGGCGAAAGAAGGTTGCATAATTAGGCCATACTTCAATTACTGGTACATGTATTGTACTTGGCTGTATGCACAACAATATGAGGGTATATGGCAGAAATGGTGTGCCTCTTACACACCCTAATTACCCTAGACTAAATGATTAGCCGCCGCCACGTCGACACGCCTCTGTGCTAGCTTGACATTTCTCAACCAAGCTAATATTAACATGGCAACTTCATTCTGTCCCGTTGCACCTCATCACCGTCAATGTCCTTTTACTGGGAAGTCATTCTTGTCCTATTGACCAAAAATGACAGTGTTTCGAATGCAACAATGGCTTTTGTTTCCGTTTAGCGTAAAAGTGCTGATCCTAATTTGGGGTGCATAATGAGTTTTACATGTATTTGATTAATAGGGCATGGGGGCAGCGGCGTGATGGCATAAGCTACTACGGCCTGTGGTTTAACTACACCTTATGTTAAACGCACATCGATTCCAATGCATTTTTAATCACTCACTAATTGGTGATTACACTTTGAAAACATGGCCACTCCGGCGGAGTCAAGGGGTTGTTGAGTGTGTAGATTGAGTTTAAAGGGCATATTCTTCTTGGCATCTCCAACTAAATGTCACAGTTGTCTGTTAATGTGTCAGCCAAATCAAACATGCACAGTGGTACGCGGGTGCTAAGTGACGGGTGACCTTGGTGGGGTGATGGAAGACTGGGCCGGTGTTTGAGCCCTCTGATCTTTTAGTGGTAAACCCTGTCTGGTCTCGTCTTGGGTGGTATACTCGACCAATTAGACATGGAATGGCACTGAACTCACCCCCCGACTTATCAGAAGACTACTAAAGTGTGTTCATGAATTCAAATGAAACGTGCTTCTGTGCTGCACACGCACAGACAAAGACAAGGGAAATACAGTCGGACTTATCTGGGCCAACATACTCAACTGTACTGCAGCAGAGGTCAAAACGAGGTTCCCTTCAAGTGTTTCACTTTGAAGACATGAGACCTTGCAAACAAAATCCACCTGAACCTCTCTTCCTCATAATTTCTTTTTTTTGGGGGGGGGGATCTCCCCCATTTTTCTCCTCAATTGTATCCAGCCAATTACCCCACTCTTCCAAGCCATCCTGGTCGCTGCTCCGCCCCCTCTGCTGATCCGGGAAGTGCTGCCGACTACCACATGCCTCCTCCGATACATGTGGAGTCATCAGCCGCTTCTTTTCACCTGACAGTGAGGCGTTTCACCAGGGGGACATAGCGCATGGAAGAATCAAGCTATTACCCCCAGTTCCCCCTTCCCCCCTGAACAGGCACCCTGACCGACCAGAGGAGGCGCTGGTTCAGCGACCAGGACACATATCCCAGATAGCAGACACATTTGGGCCTAATCTGGGGCACTTCAGGTACTTAGGGCTCAGTTACGGCACTGGCAGCTGTTGTGTGGGCCAGACGTGGCCTAAATGTAAAGACCCGGGCTTGACTTGGATTACAGCACATACTATGTGGGCCAGATGTCATGACCTGTGGCTGAGTTGAGGCAGCCACACTCACCCTGAGTCAACGCCGTCATTCAAGGCCAAATGTTGGCTGTAAGATAACTGCAGATGTGGGCCACATTTGGGCCAAAGATTCTTTGCTATCTGGGATCCGGCTTCACACCTGCAGACACGGCAAACTGTGTCTGTAGGGACGCTGACCAAGCCGGAGGTAACGCGAGGTTTCAAACCGCCATTCCCCGTGTTGGTAGGCAGCGGAATAGACCGCCAAACCACCCGGGCACCCCCCCTCAATTTTGCATAAAATCCCAAACTCGAACATCTATCATTTTATTTATTTTGTTATCTCCTGTTCTTGTATTCATATTTACACTTAAGCAACACGGGCTTGCCCATTGGTTGTCTCTGACAACACTGAGACCTGGCTGGGGTTTTTTTTGGGCAGCGTATGACCCTCCCGCACACATCCACCAACCCCCTCCTCTGTCTATTACCAGGGCCCACAGTGTTCCATAATGTTCTGAGTAGTCAAGCATATAAATAAAGGTGAGCCGAAATGACTGCCTCTGTCTTGACAGAAGTGCTGAACCACAAAGAACACCTTGAAGGGCATGTTAACTGTCAATAGAGTTCTATGTAAGCCTCTTCAATTAACATAAAACTAAACAGCTCCCCAGTTAGCCACGATGTAACCCCAGCTCCGTCTCCCTGCCCGCTCCCCCTGCTCGCTACCCTGCCCCCTTGGTGTCGGCCGTCATCATGCGGTCTGGTCTCTGCAGAAGCAGTAAACAACATCCCACCATGTACTTGTACAGGGGCGGTTACAAACACATAATGATACCATGCACGTGCACAAAGACATCACACACGCGCACACACACACACACACACGGACACACACACGCAGACACACACACAACATTCAGCCAGACACTAGTGGAGCTCCCACACAGGGCTTACAAATTGCCCGCCGTAAGAGATGGTGCTCACATACCCTGACACACACACATACACACAGACGTGCATGCAGATGCACACACAAATTTAAAAAATCCCATTTGCTGTGATGCTACGTGACTGAACATCGCTAGCGTAGCGTGGCGCAGCTTCCCCCTCTCTCCCAGGCCCATGGTAATACTTCCCCCTCTCTCCCCGGCCCATGGTAATACTGCACGAGATTTGTGATGCAGTGGGGAGATGCATATGGAAGGCCCGCGCTCGGCTCTCTCGGTCATGCACCCCATTAGGTCCTGCTGTTGATGTTGTTGCTATCAAAGCTGCAGTAAACTGCTCAGCGGTCGACCGTATGCCTGGGCACAAGACGGAGAAAGACTAGAACGATCACGCCACACAGCCGGGGGACGGCCCATCCATCTTGTGATTAGGATGTGCGATTAGGCAATAGGGAGGTACCTTAAGGCTCGCAAACAGTGAAGAAGTGTCCTGGTGTAGCATAAACTTGATTTGATGTGTATATTTTGTCATGAAGTGTACCCCCACCACGCACCCGAGGAACGTGCGGTCTTGGGTGATGTAAAGCTAATGGTGCCGTTCTTGCCAGATTTCAACTGTTATTCAGTGTTTCATCATGCAGGATCTCAGACGGAGAGGAATCAAAACCAATCTAAAGAGGATAATTTGCCCTAAAGACAGGCAGAATGTTGCAAACGCCGAAGATGAATGGGCTGAGAGATACCCACTATGCACTGAATACCCCCTAATGTGTTTGGGTTTTGAGATAACATAAATACCAGCATTCTTCTGCTCTTCTCAAAGAAGCCAAAGGAAGCTTTCACATTTGCTTCCCATCACCGGCCGATTCTTGGGGAGGCGTTATTTGTGTGGCGCACAACGGCGCTGCTCCGGCGTCATTGTCTAGGTTTTGCAGAGGGCCACTCGTCTTTCATTCCCTTGCCAGCACAAATGCACATACGTGGAAGTGAAGCTAACGTGCTTAGCTGTTGTTCCCCTGCTTCACCATTCTTGCGGGGGGCTTAGTTCTGGTCTGGATTTGCTCCCTTTTGCGCCGGCGGCGAAGTGCCGTTTGTCTCTTGGTGGAGGATGGCATCAGAGATGGCACTGGATGGCAGGAATTAAAACCGTGGCTCCTTTCTCTGTGGGCGCGCCTGTTCGGCAAAGTACATCGCTTTGAGGGGAGGAGGGGTGTGTGGGGGGGTGGTGTAGCTTCCTATCTAGGATCCTTATTTTATTTCTTCTTATTCTTCATTTTCTTTTTATTTGGTATCTTACATCCCCACCCCACCCCGAACCAAACCTCCTCCTCCTCATCCTCCCGTCTCTGCAAACATGGTTCTTGCTCCCTTCACTTTGAGGCGGTGGGCGTTTTAACAGAGAGGTGGACAATGTGAGGGGTTTTCTTTACTCAACAAGGCCGCTGGCGCTGCAGCGAGAGAAAGACGGGATACAGAGGAGGGATGGATGGTTCGGAGGGAAAACAAAATACAAATAAAGACGTTGGAAAAAAAATACTAGTCTGTAAAGAGACAGAGACACAAAAACCCAAGTGTGATGAAAAGCAGTGGCGGCTGGCCAGGACAGGGTGCTGGGGCGCCGCCCCCTTCAAACACCACGAGATGAAAATCTACTTAAACATGTTAAATATAATTTAGTTGTATAATGCAAATAATGATGAAATGAAAGTGTTTTCAGTCTGTGAGCGCCTGTCAGCAGCATTAAATATTGGTTCAAATGGTATTTGGTTGGTTCCTGTCTGAATACATATACTTCCTGGGTGAGGGGCGCCGGCCAAACCATACCTTATGTAAGCCCTCAAACTTGTGGCGAGCAGGTGACCTGAGGCTGCTGTCTGATTGGTTTCTTCAGATTTTCCAGGGGGCGCAGTTCTGTGCACCCAGGACACTCCCACTTTTATTGGCAGTGAATTGGTATTGTTTTAACGTTTTTTGATCTAATGTGATTGGACAGTTCTTGTGGCTGTCAATCATGTTCACACCCACCTCCACGCCTCGTCTCGACCGTCAATCATCCACCGTCTACGAACCCTGATAAAATCTATAGGCTACATGGTCCTTCTTAATAACTGTGGCTGTGTGGACAGTAAAGCAGCTGTCAGGTGTGCTGTGCCAAGGTAAATTGTGCCCCCCCCTCACCCCAAATGTTTTTAGCACCAGCCGCCACTGAAAAAGAGATACGGGAAAAGGACAAGAGGCAGTGGAAGAAAAGTGAAATGAGGGTAGACGACAAAAAGCAAAAGAATAAACAGTTAGACAGCACTGCCTCACAGTCACAAGAGACCGAGAGATGCCCGTGAGCGACAAAAGGTTGCTCATCCTATTGCCATCCCAGCCTTATCCCTTTAGCGGAGCACTGTGGTTTTAGGTTCGCCGTAAGACTCCGCGCGTGAAATTCTGCTAAGTATCATTGGGAGCCGCAGAACATGGAACACGGATGAGCCGGGATTAGGGGGGGCCCAAAGCTCTCCTTTCATCTGCACCTCGTAGGGCATCCGTGATCCGGCCCAGCGCGCAGTGGGTGACGCATGCCTGTCAATTGTCCACGGGCGGCTCCTGCAACGGCCGCAGCAGCCTTGCAGCAGACACGCACGGCCACGCGCCACCTCCGCAAATTCCTCACTCTCCCATTGCGTCGTCCACACATCCACCCCCCCCTCACCTGCTCCGCCACCACCGCCTCCTTCTCCTACTTCCCTCGATTTCCAATCCCTGTCCCCCCTCGTCCACGCTCACTCTCCTCCGACCCTATTCTGCCCGTGATCTCATCACACCTCACACTGCACTCGGCCATTTGGCCAGATTCATTTGTTCCTGCATATGTGGCGTTTTTCAAGGGTTTATATGTGTGTGTGAGAGTGTGTGTCTGTCCGTGTGTCTGTTTTTGTGTATATATGTGTGTATTTGAATGTGTGTAAATGTGCATAAGGTGGCGTGGTTTTCAGGGGGTTCTTATGTAAGAGGAGATTAGACTGGTGCATGTGTGTGAATTCATTGTCTGACTTGCTACCTTTGTCTATTTCCTCCGGTGTGTGTGTGTGTGTGTGTGTGTGTGTGTGTGTGTGTGTGTGTGTGTGTGTGTGTGTGCGTGCGTGTGCCCAAGCGTTTCAGTATGCATCAACACTATGTGTAGCGTGGATGCAGCTGCTGTCACCATCTTCTAGTCCTTTCTGCCCTATCCTTAAGGCGAGTAGTTCTTGCGCACGCTTTTCATCTGCAGCCTGTACCTATTGAGCAGTTCATGAAAGGGAAATGACAGATAGTTCATACCTCCCAAGGCTAATCAATAAGCACCTGGATCGACTCCATTCGCTCCAGAGTCACTCTTCTCTGAAAACAAAGCCCTCCTAGAAACCAGTTCTCAGAATTACACAACTGCACAGAGAAATAATCCCTAATTTAAGGACAGTCTCTGTTTCAATGTGGCATTTTTATGATTGGCTGAATCGACGAGGACACAATAAAATACATTTTATCTTTGCAGTTTTGGATGCCCATGCTTAGAATTGGTCCCATCGTCCATATGAATTAGCTACCATCCATCCATCCATTATCCGAACCGCTTATGGGTCGTGGGGATGCTATCCCAGCAGTCATTGGGCAGCAGGCGGGGAGACACCCTGGACAGGCCACCAGGCCATCACACAGGGCTAAAACACATGCGCGCGCACGTGCATGCGTGCACGCGCGCACGCACGCACACACACACACACATATTCATTCATACCTAAGGACAATTTAGTATGGACGAGTCACCTGACCTACATGTCTTTGGACTGTGGGAGGAAACCAGAGCCCCCGGAGGAAACCCACGCAGACACGGGGAGAACATGCAAACTCCACACAGAGGACGACCTGGGGTGACCCTCAAGGTTGGACTACCCCGGGGTTCGAACCCAGGACCTTCTTGCTGTGAGGCGACAGCACTAACCACTGTGCCACCGTGCCGCCTAAACGAGCTACGATTAACATGCAAATATTTCTATAAATTAGGGATTATTCCTCTGTGCAACTGAGTAATTGAGACTGTCGTGCACCAAAAAACGACCCCATAGGTCGTTTGTACAAGCAGCTTATTACGACCTACTATAGTTATGTTTTAAAGTTAAGCAACATTTAGCAGCGGTCGTGTAAATAACAACAATCTGGTGTCTCGGTGCCTCGTCATCATATGACCTTTGACCTTTGTTACCAATCAAAAAATGCGACAACCCAAGAGATGGGGAAGTGCAAGAACTATTTCTACGCTTGTTAACTGTTGGTTTCTTCACAAATCTTCCCAAGCTACACGTTTGCCTACTTTTACACCTCCACTTTGCATGAACAATAATAAAGTCCCAGTGTCCTCAAACGAGTACTTCATAATTAGCATCCAAAGGAGTTGAATCCAGTGCAGCTGGACTTGGTATATATCCGTGAAGACGTTTCGCCTCTCATCCAAGAGGCTTCATAATTAGCAGCGCTGCAGGGTAGGAACAAACCACCTATGTGGTCGTATGGGTTGGAGGTCTTGGTATTGAAATATGCTTTGGTTTGGCCGTTTAAAGACATCAAAAAGACATGTGGCAGCACAGTGGCCCAGCGGTTAGTGCTGTCGCCTCACAGCCAGAAGGTCCTGGGTTCGAACCCCAGGGTTGTCCAACCTTGGGGTCGTCCTCTGTGTGGAGTTTGCATGTTCTCCCCGTGTCTGTGGTGGGTTTTCTCCGGGTGCTCCGGTTTCCCCCACCATCAAAAAGACATGCAGGTTAGGGTTAATACTCCTGTCTGTGCCCCTGACCGTGGCATGGCAAGACGAACCGGAGTTGGTCCCCAGAGCTGCACAGCGGCTGCCCAATGCTCTGGGTTAAATGCAGAGAAAGAATTGCCCCATGGGGATTAATAACAAAAAAGTAGTAAGCAGTAAAAGACAGAGACGCAGTGAGAGAGCGATGTCACTTCTCTGATCAGTAGTTGTTGTCACTTGATTAGTGTACACTGCTGCCTGTACTACTTGGTTGGTAGCCTAGCTTGCTGAGTGACTCCGGTGAGGATCGCCAAGTGGTGGCAGTCCCAGTCAGTCAGGGAGATTAGATTTTTAAATACTGGTGTTAGGTCGATTTAGTAGCCTACTTGCAAATCACATCCAGTAGTGGTTGTTAGGATTATTATCATTTCGAATCATTTGCAATTGCCATTTGCAATGGTTAGCTGGCTGCACATGTGGTGTTTGTGTTGGGGAGTGGAGGTGGTTTTAAAATTGAAAGAAAAAATGAACTGGGCCTGATGTACTATGACTGTTACATATGATATGCATATTTAAAGCATATTATCAAGCACTTTCTTCAGTGATGGATCACGCAGACTAAATGCAACGGTTACACAGCTGAACTTTGTTTTTGACTGAATTTTTTTGAAGGGGAATCAAAGGTAAAAACAAGAATGAAGTTTTTTTTTCAACAAGTCCTACAACCCCTTACGACCACATACGTCATATACCTTCTAATACGACCCACAGGAGCGTTTCCTAAATTAGCACCCCTACTGGCGGCAGGAGATATGTTACAGATACTTTTTGCCTCTGTGCATTGTGGGTTTTTATCTACTTGTTGACATCCTTTTTACAATGCCTCTTAGACAGGCTAATAAGGGTACGCAGTCAGTAAATAGTGATAAAAACAATTTGAGAACAATGTAGACAGTGCGTTTTTGTGTTGTTTTGTCGTCTATTGGCAGGATGACTGCTAGAGGTCGCTTAACTTTAATACGTAACTATAGGTCGTGATAAACTGCTTGTACAAACAACCTATGGGGTCGTTTTTTGGTTGAGGACAGTCTCTTTTTTTCAGTTCCAATGTGACAGGATGACTTATCTTTTCTGGTTTAACTGTATGTGCGTTTTACATTTGTGTGTGCTGGTAGCTGGGCTTGGATGGATATTTTAGTATTTTCATGGGGACACCAACATGGACGGCTGTATTTATCCCTGTGTGAATCTGCAAACATGTTCTTAAAACGAGTGCAAAAGATATCAGGACTGCACTCTCCATGAAGCACCAGCTGAACTTGATGAAATGCACAAAATGAACAGTGCCACTGTTTCACATTTATTGATCTCTCAGGGACTACAAGTTGTTTTCATAGACTCCTTGCTAATCCAAGCCCCGTTTGAGCAGATTTGTCTATCCCTCATGAATATCAATGTGGCCACTTTGACAAACGTAACATTTTGATCTTCCAAATTGAAGAGTAGCCGGAATTACACCAAAACTTGAGACCTGTAAGATTATGTGACCCTGCTCTTAAAGCGGCAGTAGACAAATTTTTTTTTTTACTTAGAATTATCAATATCAAGTAATTGTTGATTGCACAGTCTAACGGCTATATAGAATAATGACACCACCGGCATTTAGATTGGTTTCCCATAAGCCCCGCTTTCAGGTTTATAGGGAACCAAATTCTGTCTGCCACCGGATATCATCTTGTAGGGAAATGAAGGCTTGATTTACGGCACAAAGGAAGTGCATCAACCATTGCACAACCAAAATGGGAAGAGGATAGCTCTTTTGTTTCTCCCGGTAGCTTTTGGTAGCTATCCCCAGTATCAGAAATGGTGGACGGCGGAACAACCAAAGGGATAGGGGTGGCAAGAGGGTGGCATGGAGATTTTGAAGGGTGGCAGAAATATATATATGCCGATTTAATCGCAAATGATCACATACAGGGTCCGAAATTAACACTCGCCACCCACCAAATGCAAGTAGGTTTTCTGATTGGGGAGTAAATCTCAGAAGCCTACTCGCCACATGGCGAGTGACAAAAAAAGTGAAATCCAACCACTTAATCCCCCCATCGCTCTCGCTTTCTCTCTCTCTCTCTTGCTCTCTCTCTCTCTCTCCTTAGCAACAGCAATAACATAGCAACAACAATAACAGAAATTAACCAATCAAAGTGCATTAGAATGTTGCTAGACGCTACTGGCGGGTAACATTACACACACACACACACACTCGAGAGGAACAACGACAGCAGCACCCGTCAAACTTGGTACTAGCCTACTCTATTCTTTTAACTAACGATAGCGAGCAACACCAGTTATGTGGCGATATTTAGAAGGCGCAAAACCACCATCAAAAAGACAACCATGCCCCGAAGAGGAGGAAGAAGCCACCATCACCACCAAACCGAAAAAAATAAAGTTTAGTAAAAAGTGGAGGTATGACGATAAAGGAGCTGCGAGAGGCTGGCTGGAGTATAATGCACAGACCATGATAATGAGTTGCTCCGTCTGTCGCCAGGATGCTAAAAACCATAGCAATTCATTTGTCATCGGTAACAAGATAATGAAGGTAGAAAACATCAAGGAACATGAGACCTCCAGATGTCACATTACCTGTATGAAGGCCTCTCAGGCTCAACCGGAGCCTGTCCTCGCAACACCCTCTGTAAAGGTGCTAATAGCCACGTCCGAGCAGACCAGCATGAGAATGCAGAACAGGTTTAGGACTGTGCATGCCATTGGCAAGAATGCGAGACCACTCTCCAACTTCGAATGGATGTGTGAGTAAGTGAATTTAGTTGTCCTCTCAAAATATCCTTTTATAGCGTAAACAAAGTGCTGGCTGTAGCTAACGTTAGCCAGCTAGCACTAGTATGTGACACCTAGCTTGCACTAACGTTAGCTGTGTGCTAGCTTCAACACCATGAAACAGGTTAAAACTGATTGGCGGTCCAATCTCAACTCAGACACACTCTCGGATCTACTGATGGTGCAGCTGTCATCTCCCGAGATCAGGGAGTATGACCCAACCAGTGCTGTTGATCTGTGGCACCAAGACTCTGTCAGGAGCAGGAGCCCAGACTTCATGGATGGTGCAAAGAGAGTGGCTGCTGTAGAGTGAGAAGTAGTCTGGGACTAGGAATAGGCATGTGGAGCACTCGAGTAGTTATAATAATACTGCAAATAAAACATGAAATCATACTTGTAACATTTTATCTTTTAACAATTGACTAATTTTATGTATGCTTCATATCTGCTCGTCACATTTTTAAAAGCTTTTATTCAATACAATACCTTATTCTCTCATTGATAAGTACTGAAAACGTATGTATGGCACAAAAAAGGCTAGTAATTATTTTGGCCGGTAAAAGATATGCTTGGCCGGTAGATTTTTTTCATCTACAAGTCCCCTTGGCCGGTAAGCCAAAAGGTTCATTTTGGACCCTGATCACATATAATCAATATTTGCTCAGAAAAGCCCCCAAATTGAGATATTTGATATTTCAAAAACATTATTGTGGCACAATGAAAACACTGAATAGAAAGCTCTGAAGCTAGCATTAGAAATCTTTTTTTTTCCTTTCTTTTTTACCAAATCCTTAGACATTTTTTTGGATGTTCCCAAACTAAAACCGATAAAAGGATGAGGACACAACCAAAAAAATTGAGAAACTAAAAGTTAAGGCCACCTTTAATCTCTCTGCAGCCTAAAAACTAGGCACAAGCAGCAAAAACTCATTAAATTATTGCACTATATAAAAAAGCTGACTTGCCTATCCCCAGAATTCTTTCTTTTGCACTATCAGACCAGCAGGGGTCATTAAATTTATGCAAAGACTGCTGCAATAGGTCTGTTAAATTAATAAATCTCCTTTGTATTCATAGCACCTACACTCTGTCGCCACATATTTGGTGTTGTCAACGATCCAAAATATCCAATGTTACTCAGTAATCCTGACTGCACAGCAAAAATCTTTTTTTTTCTGAGCTTCAATTCGAAAATGTTGTAAAATTGCAAACTCTCAGGTAACTTGCTAAGCTTTGAATTGACTGTCACTGCATTGCTATGCAACTTTTTGTTTAGGAAGAGTGATTTAAGTGATTTTTACACTGGGTGCTTTTGTATAACTTAATACACTTGCATGACCGATATGAAATTTGGACATATTTGTCAAAGTGTCCACAGAATGAGCAGTTTTAGAGATGTTGGTCACGTTAGCTGCCTGCCCCAAAACCAGACACTCAGAAGCATCGATGAATATTTATGTAGGTTTTGGTTATTTATATTTAGTTTTATTTATATTTATATTTAGTTAGTTACATAATTAAATATGGCCCACATCTGCAGTTATCTTGCGGCCCACATTTGGCCTTGAATGATAAGAGTGGACTCAGGGTGAGTGTGGCTGTCTCAACTCAGCCACAGGTCATGACATTTTGGCCTCTTCTGGCCCACACAGCATGTGCCTTAACTAAAGTCAAGCCTGGCTCATTAAATTTGGCCCACATCTGGCCCACATAGTATGTGCTGTAAGCCCAGTTCATTACATTTGGGCCATGTCTGGCCTACACAACACTTGCCGTAACCCAAGTCAGACCCAGCTTATGACATTTGGGCCACGTCTGGCCCACACAACAGTTGCCAGGGCCATAACTGAGCCCTAAGTACCAAAAGTGCCCCAGATTAGGCCTAAATGTGTCTGCTATCTGGGTCCTAATTGACTTTCCATTGGCATTGCTTCTGTGGTTCTGGCATGTAATTGTAACACATTACGTGCCACCACCATGTAATGCGAGCGTTAAGAGGTCGTGGTCATTTAACGCATTTCTGGATCAGTATGTAACACAACCTGCCTACTTATTAATAAATACTACAGGGTGTTTTTCTCTGCCTTTATCATGGCACTGAGATCGGAGTTTCCAGTTCAAATTGGGATTCTTCTGGTGGTTTCTTGCGGTGGACAGTGGCCGGGCTGCTAATCAATGGAAAATGATCTGGTTGTCTTTGTGACAGCAGGTTGAAAAGTCATCTGCAGCCACTTCGAAACACGAACCGCGTTATTTCAGCCAGGCATGGCAGTTAGATACAAATAAATTTAGGCATAAAGTAAAAAAATAGATACATTTATGCATTAGAAGATGTTGGTATGGTGCGGTAAAGATTTGTATTAGAATCTGAGGGGAGGCGGAAATCTCCCTGTGTCTAACACCAAAGCAAAACTGGTGAACAGAGTGTGAAACTTGAATCATAAATGTTAATCTGAATTTAAAGAAATACTTTTTTCCCAGCAAATCTCTTAGCTACACCAATATTGGTTTTGTGAAGAAGTTTTGCACTTATTGGTTCAGTATTTATAAAGATTTCTGTTTCAAAAGCGCTGGCATCTGTTTTTACTGTTGCCTACATCCAGGAAATGTGTAGCATTTATATCGTGGTTGATAACCCATGCAAGAAAAAACATTTTCAGTGGATATTTGTTCAGTCTTTATTTTCAGCTAATGCTTCTTTGAGTAATCAGTGTTAGCTTGGCCCTTCCAATACTTCTTGTTTATACTGCTCTTTGTGGCAGAGAATCCTCAAACAAGCATGTTAGATAATTTTCTCCACCCGTCGTTTTATTTCTTACTGTGGTCGTTTATTGTTATGGCATAACACCATAATATAAGCGTTCCCGCCTTCCCCCCTACTTGTCTGACAGATATCTGTATGTTAGCCAGCTAGCTGAGTCGTGAGTTGTGGCAGACAGTAAACCATTGCAAATAGAGCATTGACATAGCCATCAGTTGCATTCACCATATGTCATGTCAGAGCCGGATTTGAGCAGCACTAAAACTGGGAAATGAGGGGCCTTTCAATTGATTAAACAGTTGCATAATACAGTCAGTGCATTTTACAAATTCAGCCTCTGGTCCTTCTCTTAAAGTAATTCAATCTATTAGGATTCATTTAATCAAAACGGTCAAATCTACCAGATTAAGTGAGAAACTGGGCTAATTGAAGTATGTCACGACCGGATATGAAAGCAATTGAAACTGCATGCGTGGAACTGGGAGGGCTAACACTGAAGAGATCATGTTGTGGTGAAGGCAAGCATGGGCTATAGATGTGATTTCCTTAAACCTGCGTCAACATCAATGAGGATGTTTTCACTAGGCTTGTGTATTGATTCTCCATGTAACACGTTTATCTTTTTGTACTGTTTTTTTTTTTAATTAGCTATGGGTGTGTAATAATCTATGTAATGTTTTGTTCAGTGCTTTTCAGAACCTGGGTAAATATCATTTACTATTGCTTCCTAACTGACGCTTTGTCACACCCCTCATCATCTGATACTGTCACACAAGGCACTCTTTAGCTTCTGTATGAGATGCACCAGGCTTTCAACTGTGGTGATGGCAGCTAGTTAAGTTTTATTGTAATTTGTTGTTCATAGCCTGTGTACTCTGTGAGGTCACCAGAGCCAGAGGGCCAAAAGGGCTTCCAAGTAAGCAGCATCTTGACACAATCAGAAAAGGTTTGGTGATTGTGTGTATATTGCATCCTAAACATTGTTATTGTCATTATAGTTTTTGTTATTTTAATTGGCTATTATTATAATTTTCATGGGAAAGCAATTAATATACAATTATTTGATTAATAGACTAGAGAACATGGGTGGGTGATGGACATGGGCCGATGACGACATTTACGTCACGTGGACCGAAGCGGACCCTTGCAGACGCGTGCACACGGAAAGTATGAATAGGCCTTAAAGGGTGCCTTGTGTGTTGGTGTCACACAACAGGGGGCATGACAAAGCGTTGGTATTTGACGACCTGGGAATGAGAACAGGTGCATTCTATGCACTTTTTTACAACTTCTGACTGCAAAATCTATTCATTCATTCATCTTCAGCCACTTCTCCGGGGTCGGGTCATTACCTCTTCTATAAATAATCATTACAAGAGGTAATGTCGAGTACCAGGGTTTATATAAGACATGATTTCACTAGAATTCTCAATCATGGTGGCAAAATATTTTTTTCCAATTGTATGCCAAAAATATTCCTGTATTATTTCAAATATGGATTCATTAGCACCAATGTACAATTAAATGTTATAGGCTACACACACAAACAAAAACAAAAATCATTAAAAAATTAAAATAAATTGCATCATGGGCCAATAGATTTGCTCTTGACGATCATGATTCACGTTCAAGTACGTAGCTACGTCAGCGTCAACGGTGTTTCTAAACAGTACCAGCATGAACTGCATCGCAAAAGGAAGCCGAGGGTGTTTTCTGATGACTCGAGCGAACCTGCAGCATCACCGGAAGGAAGCCAGAAGTTCAGAGTTGAAACTTTTAATGTTATCACTGATCGATTACTGACTCTTCTGGATCACCGACTGCAGGCCTATATGCAGGTGGACAATCTTTTTGGGGTGTTGTTCGAAAAGAACCCTGCTGATTTGAGTGACGCTCGCAAGCGAGCCATGGAATTGGCTGCCGCTTATCCAAATGACTTGGAAAAAGATTTGGCCGACAAACTTTTACAGTTCGTTTTTTTTTTGTGAAAGATGAGCCTGGTCAACAATCCCCCACACAACTGCTGCAGATGTTGATCAAACATGGGCTCAACTCGACCTTCCCAAACGTTTTTATCGCACTGAAACTGTTCCTGACTTTACCCGTCACCAATTGTGAAGGTGAACGTTCCTTTTCGCGATTAGCATGTATAAAAAACGAGCTAAGATCAAAAGTGGGCCAAAAGAGGCTGAAAGCGTTGTCAGTTATGGCTATCGAATCAGACCTATTGAGATCCATGGATTTTAACGATGTCGTCGAGGACTTTTCCAGGAGAAAGTCAAGGAGGAAGACTGCAGCCTGAGACAAGGAGATAATGCTTAAAGCCTGGTAAGACCACGGGGGTTTCTTACTTAATGCTGTGTCTGCTGATTTGGCGTTTGGAGATGTAACTTAAAGGCCGGCTCAGGCAGGCTAGGTAACCATCTTCGCTGTGAGACGATAATTGGGTTGTCTATCGGTCCTATATCGTGTTATCTTGTGCGCTCGTGTTTGCCGCAGTTACGGGCACTATTCGTTGCTGTTGTATCACGAAAAATCACTGTCACATCATGATTGGCTTGCTGATAACTTTATTATTCACGCGTTTTCCAATATTGATACCAAAGCGTGTATTCCGATTCTTTTCGGTGCTTGTATAAATTGTTGGCACATGTGAGGTGTGTAAAATGCTTTTTATAATCTTGTAACCTTACTGGTTATGCTAAGCTAATTAATTCCTACTCAATATGGGCGCAGCCATATTTAATGTTTATGTCAGTAGCCTATACTGTAGTTTGTTACGCGGCTTTGTTGAATACTCGATTCTGATTGGTCAATTACGACATTCAGCGGTGTGTTATTTCTTGATAGACACCGCTGCTAGGTATAACAGACCGTTGCTATGCGTAGAACATAGAAATCTAACGTAATCTGGATGAATGGAAGCAATAGCCTACAATAATTTTTAAATTAATAAAAACATTTTTTGTTATAGTTTGTGGCAAATTATTGATTTATTTAGTAAGTAGCCGTGTAACAAGCGGGATAATGTACAGCGAACCGGTTATTATTTCGTAATAATAACCGGCTCACTGTACATTATCCCTTACATATTCAATGCATTCTGGGAGGTAACGTTAACGTGACGTTTGCGCGCCTCAGCAGTTGTGCTGGTGACGGGAGAAATAATAATAACAACAACAATAATAATGTAACGTTTTGTAGGTCCTTTAATATCACATGCGTTGCGTTGTTTCCGGTGATTACTGCAAGTCACGTGACTAATCAAAACTGCTTGGTGAAATTGCATTCAGACTCTCTGGTGTTGTTATAGGGGGGCCTCGTGAATTATTGTGCCCCGGGCCCCAGATTGGTTTAATCCGCCCCTGAAAACAATAGCTCTTATTTAGCTATCAGCTTGTAAATTTAGCTTGAGGTAGTTTTAGATGAATACTTCATTCAAAAATACGTCTTTTATTAAGCTTTGCTGCTCATTAGGCTACTACTGATACAAAAGATAAATACAAATTATTGATCAGCGATCTTGATATTATTTCTTCATAAATTCTGTCGTTAAATCAAATATATTTGCTATTGTGTGTGTGTGTGTGTTTATTAAAGGCTTACCTTCAGATTCAGAAGGGCTGTCTCATATTTCTTCTCCATCAGGTGGGTGAAGCGGGTTCCGGATTCGGGGTTGAACTGGCGGACCATGTGTTGAAACCCTTCACCATCACCATGGAGACGGGCCTCGTGTCATTGACCACCATGTGTAGTATTGACTCGGTGAGGGTACGCGTCCGCTTCTTCTGCATAAAGTCATCCATGGTACCTTCCATCCTCCTCGGAGTCGGACTGCACGAATGTGATTAAAAAAGAAATTTGTCAGGCAGAAGGGTAACATCTTAGAATCCTGCACACAGGTATAGACGGAGTCGTATTGGCTTGATGTTAATGTTAAAAGCCAAGACAACTCCGCGCATACTTAGCTAGCCAGCAAGCTAACTATCTTACGGAGGCGCGTCCGCGTCGTCCAGATGTCCAGCGTGCCTCCTCTTCGCATGCCCGTGCATTACTGAGGCGCTCCCATGATAAGCAAGGTCCCCCTTACACATCTGGCGGGTCATCCTTCGCTAAGATGAGGGTGAAATGCTCCCAGACTTGAGATGTTTTAGGACGCCACGGTGTTGCGTCGGCTGCCGCCATATTGCTGTTTTGTTTAACTGTCCTGTCGCTTCCGCTTCCGGTTGCTTTGCGCATGCGCAGCTCGCAGACCAGCCCCTACTCTATCTCTGATTGGCTAACCCTATCCCTAACCCTAACCTTAACCTCACCCTAACACTAACCAACCTAACCAACGGAGGCAACGAGTACTAGCCAATCAGAGATAGAGTTCCCGGAAAACGGGTACGAAAAAAGATCACGCACCCTGCCTGCACTCTCTTCTTCACCTCTCTCCTGCACTCCCCGTTACTTTGGACAGTTGACCCCAAGTATTTAAACTGATACGCCTTCGTCACCTCTACTACTTGCATCCTCACCATTTCGCTGTCCTCCCTCTCATTTATGCATTGGTATTCCGTCTTGCTGCTACTGACTTTCATTCCTCTTCTCTCCAGTGCATACCTCCACCTCTCCAGGCTCTCCTCCACCTGCTCCCTACTCTCGCTACAGATCACAATGTCATCCGCGAACATCATCGCCCATGGAGACTCCTGCCTGATCTCGTCCGTCAACCTGTCCATCACCATTGCAAACAAGAAAGGGCTCAGAGCCGATCCTTGATGTAATCCCACCTCCACCTTAAACCCATCTGTCATTCCAACCTCACACCTCACCACTGTCACACTTCCCTCATACATATCCTGCACCACTCCTACATACTTCTCTGCAACTCCTGACTTCCTCATACAATACCGCACCTCCTCTCTCGGCACTCTGTCATAAGCTTTCTCTAAATCCACAAAGACACAATGTGACTCCTTCTGGCCTTCTCTATGCTTCTCAATCAACATTCTCAAAGCAAACATCACATCTGTGGTGCTCTTTCCTGGCATGAAACCATACTGCTGCTGCTGATCATCACCTCTCCTCCTCTTAACCTAGCTTCTATTACTCTTTCCCAAATCTTCATGCTGTGGCTGATCAACTTTATACCTCTGTAGTTGCTACAGTTCTGCACATCACCCTTGTTCTTGAAAATCGGTACCAGTATGCTTCTTCTCCACTCCTCAGGCATCCTCTCACTTTCCAAGGTTACGTTAAATAATCTAGTTAGAAACCCCACTGCCATCTCTCCTAAACATCTCCATGCCTCCACGGGTATGTCATCAGGACCAACTGCCTTTCCACTCTTCATCCTTCATTCATCAGCCCCTCAAAGTACTCCTTCCACCTTCTCAGCACACTCTCCTTGCTTGTCAGCATATTTCCATCTCTATCCTTGATCGCCCTAACTTGCTGCACATCCTTCCCAGCTTGGTCTCTCTGTCTGGCCAATCGGTACAAGTCCTTTTCTCCTTCCTTGGTGTCTAATCTGTCATACATCTCACCATATGCCTTTTCCTTTGCCACCTCTCTCTTTGCTTTACGCTGCGTCTCCTTGTACTCCTGTCTACTTTCTTCATCTCTCTGACTATCCCACTTCTTCTTTGCCAACCTCTTCTTCTGTATAATTTGCTGTACTTCCTCATTCCACCACCAAGTCTCCTTGTCTTCCTTCCTCTGTCCTGATGACACACCAAGTACCTTCCTAGCTGTCTCCCTCACTATTTCTGCAGTGGTTTTCCAGCCATCTGGCAACTCTTCACTACCATCCAGTGCCTGTCTTACCTCCTGCCTGAACTCCACACAACAGTCTTCCTTCTTCCAACTTCCACCATTTGATCTTCGGCTCTGCCTTCACTCGCTTCCTCTTCTTGGTCTCCAAAGTCCTCCTACAGACCACCATCTGATGCTGCCTAGCTACGTTCTCCCCTGCCACCACCTTGCCGTCTCCAATCCCTTTCAGATTACACCTTCTACATAAGATATAGTCCACCTGTGTGCACTTTCCTCCACTCTTGTACGTCACCCTGTGTTCCTCCCTCTTCTTGAAATATGTATTCACCACAGTCATTTCCATCCTTTTCACAAAATCCACCACCATCTGTCCTTCCACATTTCTCTCCTTGACACCATACCTTCCCATCACCTCCTCATCACCTCTGTTCCCTTCACCAACATGTCCATTGAAGTCCGCTCCAATCACCACTCTCTCCTCCTTGGGTACCCTCTCCACCATGTCGTCCAACTCACTCCAGAATTCTTCTTTTTCATCCATCTCACACCCAACTTGCGGGGCATATGCGCTGATAACATTCAGCAATACACCTTCAATTTCCAGCTTCATACTCATCACTCAGTCTGACACTCTCTTCACCTCCAGCACACTCTTGACATACTCTTCCTTCAGAATGACCCCTACCCCATTACTCCTCCCATTCACACCATGGTAGAAGAGTTTGAACCCAACTCCGATACTCCTGGCCTTACTCCCCTTCCACACACAGTATGCCTACCTTTCTTCTCTCCATCATATCAGTCAGCTCTCTCCCTTTACCAGTCATAGTGGCAACATTCAAAGTTCTGACTCTCACCTCCACATGCCTACCCTTCCTCCTCTCTACCTGCCTCTGGACATGCCTTCCCCCTCTCCTTCTCCTTCGCCCAACAGTAGCATAGTTTCCACCGGCACCCTGCTGGTTAACAGTACCGGTGTTACGTATCACGAATGAAGACCAGAGGCCAGTGTAGCAAAACCCAAAAGGACAGACAGACAACAGAGCACCGGGATAACCCGAAGGGTGATTTAATGCGGGGAAGAAAAACAAACAACACTGCCACAGGGGAGAATAACAGGTGAGTCTCAGGTGGGGGGGGGGTGGCTTGAACGTGCCCGGGAGGCAGCTCGGGGCGGTGTAACCACAACAACCGGTGGCGGTCGTTGGTAACCCGGGCCTCGACCGATCCGGTATGGAAATCTTATTTATGATCCACATATTTGATTTGGCAAAGATTTTACGCCGGATGCCCTTCCTGACGCAACCCTCCCCGTTTATCCAGACTTGGGACCGGTACTAAGAATGCACTGGCTTGTGCATCCTCAGTGGCTGGGTTCAAGGAACTATGGAGCATTTCCCTAAAATTGTGCCCAATGTTTGCATCATTCATAAAACTTTACATAGTAAAACATTCATCAGTGTTAAGGCCCCTATTTGGTACATCTTGGAATGTAAAATAAATCTTCAGGTTTGCTTTATACCAAATGTAGTGAAAATTGAGGTGGTCAAAATTATTAGCCCCCATGTGATTTTTTGCTTTCAAACCACACCCAAGCAATCTATCAGCTTTCAAGCCACACCTGAGCAATCAGACAGCATTGAACTTTAATTAAGGGACTCCAATGAACAGGGCTAGTGGCACTTGAACACTTGATTGAGAGGGACTACTCTTAAATTCTAGGTAAGAAGTAATTTCATCATGCCAAAAAGTAAAGAAACCAGTCTGGAACTCAGAAAGAAGATAATGGATGCTCATCTTAAGGGGGAAGGCTATGCTGCCATTTCCAAGCGTTTCACAGTGTCTAGAACAGCTGTACGTTGCATCAATGCGAGATGTCAACAACAATCCCGGTTCTCTGCCAAGATGATTGTTGCTGAACTGGCCTCTTCTGGACTTGATGTTTCAAGAAAGACTGTTGTAAGGGCTCTTCATCGTGGTGGGCTTCGAGGTCATTGTCCAAGAAAAACTCCATTGCTCACACAGTGGCACATCAGAGCCAGACTGAAGTTTGCCCGTGAACATCTGAAACATGGGCATGAGTTTTGGAAGTCTGTCCTTTGGTCGGATGAGACTAAACTTGAGCTATTTGGGCACATGGGTGTTGCTTTTGTTTGTCAAAAGAAGGGAGAGGCCTTCAACCCTAAAAACACAGTTGCCACAGTGCAAAATCTAACTTATGCAATTATGTATGCAATAGAATCTGCAAAATTGTCTACTTCTGTGCAATGCTGCTGCACATTTCATGCCTTACAATAGTTGGTCTTATCGTTGCCTACTTACATAGCACATATCTATTATGCGGCACCTTGAATATTGCTCATACTCGAATCTGAACTCATTCTCATCGCTATTTTTTAATCATTTTCAGTTTTGATATCTTGACTTCGCACTTAGCTCTAGCTTAATTTACACTTCTCTTTTCTTGCTGTGTGCATGCATATGTGTGTAACTGAGAACAACGTAACCTTCCTCATAAATGATTATACTTTGCTAAGAAGAAAAAAAAATCTGAAGCCCTCATCCAGGCAACTATGAAAGGAGACCACAGTGAAAAGCATCACAAAAGAAGAAATCACTATTGATGTTGAAGTTGTCAGGATTGATGTTGAGGTCATAGTAGAGCTGCAGGACTATTGTTGCTGCCTCAAGTACACTTTGGAGGTCCTCCAGAAGGTCCACATAGAGCTGGAAGGCAACACACTCTCCAACGAAGGACAATCTGTAAAAAAAAAAAAAAAAAAAGGAGAGAATCTGTCAGTGAGATTTTCTCTAATAAAGCTTATATGACAAAGATTTGTAACGTGGCCTCCTTGATAATTGTCTTGTCTGATTTGTGAAGTCTTCTTGACTTCTTTTTTGATTTGTATGTCTGACATAATGAAAACGCTAAAGAAGTCAGTGCTTTTACTTTGCACCTGCCTAATCCCAACTCTGATGTTCACAGTATGTGATATTTTCCCTTATTATTCGAAGTTGCAAAGTGTTAGGCATCGAAACTTAAAACCTTTACTTACACACTATATACCATAGGCATGTATGTGAGTAACCTGCTAACATCTATTTCAGCATCTCTGATATATTCTCTGCACCATCGCGCTTTATCATCTCTTATTTCACCTGTACATAGTCAATCCTTGTGTATATATGTGAAGATTGTTGTGTTGTGGTGTTGTTATTCTATGTTAGGTACACAGAGTCAAACTCCATGTAGCGCAAACCTACATGGCCAATAAACATGATTCTGATTCTGAACTATGTCTACATGTGAACCTTTACACCCGTAGTGTGTTGTTGTGTTGTTGCGTGATGATTATGTAACGGGGGCAGTCCTATGCTGGTCAGCCTGCTGCACGTCCGTCACTCTCATCATTAGCTCTGCGTTGTGTTCTATTTTGGGTGGGGCCCCAGGTGTTGTGGGGGGCCCTCAGTCTCTCATCATCATCATCATCATCATGATCAAGGAAGGAGGGGGGACACACAGGACTCTATTTGGCCCACCTTGCCATTTATTTTGGTTTCAAACCCTTCGACAAACGTCCAGTCCTCCAGCTGGAGCGGTGTTTCTTACGGACGTGGGGGTCGAAGTTCAACCACTGCCCGGACTTCACTCGTGTGCGTTAGAAGGAGAAACCGTCCACGGGACTCCGATGTAAGAAAGGATAAACAAGTATTTTATCCCACAGCTTGCAGTATCTTCTTACAGGGATACTCAAGGTTACGTTCTCCTCAACCAGCAAAACTGTGCTACGGTAAGAAACACGCGTGGCTCGGCTCGATCGCTGCTTGAGACTCCTCCCACAAAACAAAAATGGCCTCTCCCGCGTTCCCTCTTCCGTGTACCCACAAGACCTCTCTCTTAAAGCGACAGTACACGTATATGACGGTCGTTATAAAACATACATAAAAGTAAATAATGACATAAAATAAAATGTAATAAACACAAATAACAGCACACAGACAGGATTTGGTGATATTTCATACTCAAACAAAATAAAATAAAGACATTAATTTTAACTTGGTTACATTGATTTGCCTCGAGTATTTACATTTCACGTGTCCCTATGCACCAATGTGTTATCATACACGCTGTGGTAGATTAACTGATGTTAAGCCAGGGAAACATTCTCCTGTTTCACTTGTACAGTGGTTAGCACTGTTGCCTCACAGCAAGAAGGTCCTGGGTTCTGGGGCGTCCGGGTAGCGTAGCGGTCTACTCCGTTGCCTACCAACACGGGGATCGCCGGCTCGGATTCCCGTGTTACCGCCGGCTTGGTCGGGCGTTCCTGCAGACACAATTGGCCGTGTGTGCAGGTGGGAAGCCGGATGTGGGTATGTGTCCTGGTCGCTACACTAGCGCCTCCTCTGGTCGGTCGGGGTGCCTGTTCGGGGCTGGGGGGAATAGCGTGATCCTCCCACGCGCTACGTCCCCCTGGTGAAACTCCTCACTGTCAGGTGAAAAGAAGCGGCTGGTGACTCCACATGTATCGGGAGGAGGCAGGTGGTAGTCTGCAGCCCTCCCCGGATCAGCAGAGTGGGTGGAGCAGAGACCGGGTCAGCTCGTAAGAGTGGGCTAATTGGCCGAATACAATTGGGGAGGAAAAAGAGGGGAGTAGCATTTATAATATTATTCTGAAAAAAGATCCGGGGAAGTCCCACCCCCTCTTCTGTCCTATCGTTTCTATTTTTTAAATTTCAAGTCGTCCACTTGTTTATTATATGGATCAGTGAGACGATCGGGACACACCGTGAATGTATATTCAGTTTGTGATGGTTTACACACCTAACTGGATAGCAACTGTATTGTGCGTTAAGTTCCTTAAAAAACAAGATGGCGTTTTGTGTTTAAATTGGTCAAACGACATCCAGTTTACTGCATTTGGAGACCTTCTATGTTTTCAAAAAGCCAATTATAACTGTTTACATAATGTTAATAAAACAAAAGACTGAGCAAAAATTTTGGTACCACAGTCACATAATGGTCACCCCGATTTAAACATTACCCCAAGAATAGTCCGATAATATATGAAGCGAATTCGGGGGGCAGACTGGGAGATCATCGCCACAGCCGGGACGCGAACCCGTATCTCCCGCTCCGCAAACGACAACGTTAGCCAGCCGACTAAAGGGTCCGACCCGTTAACCAAGCACCAACGTGTCTACTTATCCATGCACGTTACAATATACATGCCTGATTCTACAATTGGATTGAAGTCTTTATTATAGGTCATTAATTTGCATGTTAAAACATTAAACCAACACGTCCTCCAACCCATACGACCACATGGGCCGTTTGTCCTCTGCGGGCCTGGATATGCTCCCGAGCGGACGCGGACAGCTGCGGAGTCCGCGAACGAGTAGTGCTTCCGTACTTACTGGAGTCCGCTTGAAGTAGGCGTTTCGCGCATGCGCAGTAAATCGGCGTTACGTATTTCTGGGCAAAGTGGCAACATACTTGTGTTTAGCGCAACTGGAGAAAAAAGAGCGCAACGCAAGAAAATGGTGTGTGCGGCCGCCCAGTCACAACAGGACCGCAGAAGGGGGAGATCACAGCTTCTCTTCGAAGTCGGCGCCCGTTTTTTGTTTACCGGCGCATGCGCAGTTGCGCCCGTGTCCGCGCGGACGCAAAAATCCGCGCGTACGCCTACTTTTCGCCGCTGTGCATTGTGGGTGTTTTAAAACAGCGTGAGAACAACGGGATATTGTCGCCGGCTGGTATTTACGCCTCAGTGTTGACGAGCGGCGTGGGCGAACACACGATGCCGCGACACACCGGGCGGCCGTTAGCTACTGTTAGCTAGCGATGGCGGCTAGCGACCGCGCTATGCTAACCCGCCGTCCTGCCGTTCGGCAGCGTAGCGTTGACTTGATGTTTGTAGACTCACCCTTTTGGTGTTCAGCGACGAAGGGGGGTCTAGCTCAGTGTTTCTCAACCGGGGGTCCGCGGACCCCTAGTGGTCCGTGGTGTAATTGCAAGGGGTCCGTGAAAATAAAATATCTTTAAAAAAAAGATCCTATGACATTTATAGAAATAGGATTACTTTACTCAGATGTGACTGAGACCTTTATCTACCTAAACTATAAAGGGTAACAGGACTTTTTTCTCTAATTACATCTGTTTCACAAGTGTAATTTATTGTATTTTAATAAGAGATCTCGCTCCCGTTTGCATTGTTAAAAGTTACCGCATAAAAATTCTGTTGTTACATATATCTGAAAGTTACCGAATACATATTCTGTTTTGTTACATATATCTGAAAGTTACTGAATACATATTCTGTTTTGTTACATATATCTGAAAGTTACTGAATAAATATTCTGTTTTGTTACATATATCTGAAAGTTACTGAATACATATTCTGTTTTGTTACATATATCTGAAAGTTACTGCATACATATTCTGTTTTGTTACATACATCTGAAAGTTACTGAATACATATTCTTTTTTGTTACATACATCTGAAAGTTACTGAATAAATATTCTGTTTTGTTACATACATCTGAAAGTTACTGAATACATATTCTGTGTTGTTACATACATCTGAAAGTTACTGAATAAATATTCTGTTTTGTTACATATATCTAAGTTACAACTGAAAGCTCTTATTTTTGCCCCAAAGAGTGAATAAATGCTATAATGCAATTTAAAATGCAGTTTCTACTGTTTCTATCAAATTGCAACCCCCTCCCCCAAGATCAGGTGGAGGGGTCCTCAGGGTAGATCAAAAATACGCAGGGGGTCCAGGACCCCAAAAAGGTTGAGAACCACTGGTCTAGCTGATCACTCTCTGGCTCTCTGCTGGTATGGGGGTGTGCTTGGGGCTGTAACCTGGCGGGTCCCGGCATAGACGGGAGGAGCAGCTCGACTCACGTGTATACTCGTAGGACTCCACGTAACAACTGCCTACGCTTCCGGGTCAAGCTGGCTATAGACCACCGGAACACTTCCGGGTGCTGTGACAACAGGACGCCAGGAGAGGGCGATAGAAAACCCAAGCCGCCAAGCTGCACTGTATTAGATATGCAGCCTAGCCGTAGCTACGATGCCCAAAAGTTGCTGTGTGGTGGACTGTACTGTTAGCAAGAAAAACAACCCAAATATTGTTTTTTTTTGTGTTGCCTAAAAGGCAGAAGGAGGGAGAACAACGACTGAAATGGCTCCAGGCGATCAGAAGGGAAGACAAGGATGGACAACTTTGGGATCCTGACAGCAGACATGTTTACGTCTGCGGTCTGCACTTCATCACTGGTAATGTTAGCTAGTTTCACCAGCTAATAATAGATTACGTCTACTCTACATTTTATAATCACCAAAATGTCAAGTTAGAATGCCAGTAGATCAGTGGGCCCAGATGGGAAAACGAATTTAGTCAGTCTAATAGGCTAGCTACACTGAACGAGATGTAGCCGAGTTAGCTAGGCTACAACCCGCATAATGTTAGCTACACTGTAGTCTCCCTCGCCAGACTCCCTTCAGCTACACTGTAGCAGCGGGATGTGAAACTCAGTTACGGGGTAGGTTGATTCATCTCCCTCTTCCCCTCCCCTTGCCTTCCCTCCTCCACTCATATTTTCTAAGCCCCGCTCTGGCCCCTCCCTCACCCCCTCCCCTTCCCCTCTCGCTCCCTCCCTGGAACACTTTGGTCTGGGGCAGGTTGAGCCGGTGGCTATATGGAATTCCACAGTTAGCTAAACCTGTCTGAATGGGATCACATTCTTCAAACCCATATGTATTTTATCCATTAAAAATCATAAAATGGTCCCTCCCCCCTGAATATTTGGTCACATGCTCAATTTTGTTTATCTTTCCTAGAAACAAGGGGTAACTACCCCGGTGTCCCTTACCCAGTTAAAATGCAAACATTGTTATCACATTATCATGGTCATCCTTATTGAGTAGTGTATCATGCATCATTGTATGCAGTCATGTGTAATCCAGTAAAAAGTAATAATTGAATAAAATGCAAACATTTGTTGAAAATGTAGCCTAGTTCCTATGTCTTTTCCCCATGGCTGCTCTAGGCCGTGATGTGTGATTTAATTTTTGCCTTTTATCATTTCAGGGTGTAATGCAAAGGACCCCATGCACCCGGACTACTGTCCCCTGAAAGGACACTGGCCACCGATACTGCGAATTTTTCGCAAATATGGGTTCTTGTCCGCAGCAGCCAACGTAGCGACGTAGTTAGCCATTTAAACCGTGTTCAAACTTGCCGGCTCCTATCCCCCTCTAGCGCCCCCCCCGCTCTAACGTTCGAACGACAGCGCCTGCCCCCCACCCAATGGCACCTTCCCTCTCTAGTAACCCTGACAACGGCCCCTGTCCCGACAATCCAGCTCGCTATTCGCCACAATATGTAGTCAGTGTGTGTTTGTGTTGTTTCTCCGTCTAGTATAGTAAGTCAGATTGCTATTGGCAGTGTGTTTACTGTGAATGACGTCATAAGAGCTAACGTAACGTTAGCCACAAGTTAGCAAGTCAGCTAGCGTGGACGTTATAACCGCTATGTGACATTACACTTTGCTTTTATTAATATTCCTTCTCACCACAGCTTATGGAAGGAGATGCTTATTGTTACAGGGGAAGTGACGTGTTGTAATTTCGGAGGACGGCCAGGAAGTAGCGTAAAACGTCATCATAGGTGGTAATAAGCTGCTTGTACAAACCCCCTATGGGGTGGTGTTTTGGTGGAGGACGGTATCCATTAAACGTGTGTTTGCATGCAGCTGTTTTTGTGCAAAACTGAAATATTCTCCTGAATGAGCATGCATGTATTTTTGCATATTCATGTGTTTTAAGTGCATTAATGACCATGCGTGTGTGTGTTTGTTCAGTGTTGTGTGTTTCTGCATGTGTTCGTGTGTGTGTGTGTATGTATGTATGTGTGCGCGTATGCAGAGTGTGTTTGTGTCTGTAAAAAGGGATGTGTTTGCATTTTGGAGAATGGATTCGGGCCATAACAAAGCCCCCCGCCCTCACACAGACACTCGTCCCTGAAGTCCGGGGAAAAGTTGACAGGGGAGATGGAGAGGAGTCTGACCAGTGGAGGCCAACAGAGCTGAGCAGCAGAAAAAAGAGGGGGAAAGAAAGAAAGAAAGGTAGTGCACAAAGGAAAAAATGATAAATATCTTTGCTTACTTTTTCAAACGTTTGAAGACAAAAAATTATAAAATTAAAAAGCCCTCCCTGGCAGAGCTTGAAATGCTGAACTTCGTCTCGGCCTGACACAACCAGCCAGCAGGCAGCTGTGGCTTTGCACCCCCCCCCAACTCTCTCCCTCTCTCTCTCTCTCGCTTTCTCCGTCTCTCTCTCTCCATCTCTCTCTGACACTCTCTCCCTCGACCTCCCGTTCAAAGCAAAGTTGGCTCCTTATTTATGTGCAAATTTGCTCTTAGGCCCTACGAGGGTGGCGCGCATGCTGAATCTCTCCTTTCTGGGCTTTAGCAGATTATCCTGCTGCTCCCTTTGGTCCCCGTCGCCCTAAGCCCAGCTGCCCCGACCTTTTGTCATTGAGACTTTCTCTTCTCTCCTTGGTGTCTTTCTTCAACTCCCTTCCTCCTCCCCGTCTGTCCATCCCCCACCCCTTCCCCTGCTTTAGTTTTCTGCAAGGCCCGAACTCCCCCTGCCCAATTTCAGATGCCGTAGCCATCATCAATCCCCGATTCCCCCTCCCGCTTTGTCCCCTGTCCTCATCTTCCTCCTCCCTCTTCTCCATCTTGTCCCTCGCTCATCCCCCTCTCCACCCTCCATCCCCACCACTCCTTCAGTCCCTCTCAAAGGGCCATTATATCGTTCTCTTCATGGACAAAGGACCCTGGAGAGAGAGGTGGGGGGGGGTTGAGGGGAGAGAGGGAGAGAAGGTTTGCTGGTGCTCGGCTCTTTTGTTCCTAATCGATGAAAGTGGCCCACGTGGAGCTCTGAAGGCTAATCGATAGTCTTTTTTTTTTTTTTACCCTCTCTTCTCTTTTCGCTTCCTATCTTTTTTTTCTTGACTGCCTGATTCATTGCTGACTCTGACAAAATGCAATGGCATAGCAATGGAGGGGGGGGGCTCTCTGATCACTTTTCTCTTGGGGGTTTTCAAGGATAGATAGATAGACAGACAGACAGACAGACAGACAGATAGATAGATAGATAGACAGACAGACAGACAGACAGATAGATAGATAGATAGATAGATAGATAGATAGATAGACAGACAGATAGAGAGACAGACAGACAGACAGATAGATAGATAGATAGATAGATAGATAGATAGATAGATAGATAGATAGATAGATAGATAGATAGATAGATAGATAGATAGATAGATAGATAGATAGATAGATAGACAGACAGACAAACAGAGATAGATAGATAGATAGATAGATAGATAGATAGATAGATAGATAGATAGATAGATAGATAGATAGATAGATAGATAGATAGATAGATAGATAGATAGATAGACAGGCAGACAGACAGAGATAGACAGATAGATAGATAGAGACAGAGAGAGAGAGAGAGAAGTGATGTGCCTTGTCTTAATTACAAACCAAAAAGAAAACAAACTCACAATGACCTGACAAGTGTATGATCATGTAAATCAAAAAGGCAAAAACGAATATGTGAAATATAGTAGCGTCTATGCAGAACTCAGAAAATGGAGACCATGGTCATCTACACAAACACACATATCTGTGTGTGTGTGTGTGTGTGTATTTGCACAGGAATGTGGAGAGTATTGTTGTGGGGGTTGGATTTGTCTTGAAGAAAGAATGGATGGTTAGCATTGGAGATGGCAAAATGAAAAAGGAGAGAGAGAGAGAGAGAGAGAATGGAATCAGCAACTTGACCTCTACGACCCCTCCTCGGTCCCTATGAGAAGGGGTCGTGGAGCCTCCTGCAGCATGCTGCACACCCTGACACATTTTTTTTTTTTCTTGCTTTACCTCCCAGCCGGGCGGTGTTCCTATGCAAACAGAAGGCCGCGAGTCGACTCCTTCTCCATCTCCTTCCGCCAGATGGGTGCATGCGGGGATTTAGGACGTTTTGGCCTGTTAAGCCACTGCACTGTATTCTCCTCCACCTCCCTCGTCTGGTCTCCTCCCCCTCTCCCCCTGACATTCTCCCACACTCCAGGCTCCAGGTTCCAGGATCACCCCACACCAAATAAGTGGTTAACAGCCATTACGATGTTGGACATGGGCTGTCCAGTCACAGGCAGGCTGGCGGTAACTTGCACAGCTAGCGTGCACAGAAGTTCGTGTTTGGCTTGATGCCTGACTGCATAAAGGATTGTTCATTCTCCCCATGTTCCACTCTGTGTACAAAGCAGGAGTGACCGTGGCTAACATTCAAGCTAACTGCAACACAGACGGATTTAACTGGTTCGCTCTCTTCCTCTTTCAGCTTGTTAGTGTAAAATGAATCAGGCCCCCCCCCTTTTTCTACCCAGTTGTATCCGGCCAATTACCCCACAATTCCGAGCCGTCCCGGTCTCTGCTCCACCCCCTCTGCCGACCCGGGGAGGGCTGCAGACTACCACATGCCTCCTCCCATACATGTGGAGTGGCCAGCTGCTTCTTTTCACCTGACGGTGAGGAGTTTCACCGGGGGGACGTAGCGCGTGGGAGGATCACGCCACCCCCCCCCCAGTTCCCAGGGGGACAGCGAAGACCAGGATGACTGTCGGAACTGCCGGTCTGCATGGGCTAGCCGTTAGCTTAGCCTGCCCCGCTTCCGCGTCCTGTCAGACCGCCCTCGGTGTCGCCTCCTCGGGTGCAGCTCCGGGCAAGGCCGCGGTCCCTGGGCCCACAGCGCAGCAGACCCAGATCTCCCAGCCGATCCAGCGCCAGCTCTCCCAGCCGATCCAGCGCCAGCTCTCCCAGCCAATCCAGCGCCAGCTCTCCCAGCCGATCCAGCGCCAGCTCTCCCAGCCGATCCAGCGCCAGCTCTCCCAGCCAACAAACGGAGACAAACATTTAGATGCAGACGTGGACAAAGACACCGCATGGACGGTGCTGGGTGAGGCCGAGCAAATGTGAATGTGCGCCGCCGTCTTCCCGCACCGCTACTGGGCGAGGCCGCTGCGGACGGGATTTCACGCCGCCATCTTCTTTCTTATAATGTCATGCAAATTGTTCCGTTTACTGATGCTCATTTATGAGTCAAGCCAATAAAACATTGGAATAAAATTCGACTGGATTTGTACGCCATACCACCTATGTGGTCTATATGCTAGGCATCCTCCCAGCCCAACACTTCCATCCGTGTTGCTGCACACACACACACACACACACACACACACACACACACACACACACACACACACACGCCTTTCTGTTTGGCTGTCTAACAGGTTCATCCTTCCTATCAGCCTCCCAGTCCCAGCAGAGAGAAACAATTACATTCAACTGTGTCACTGAAATGACAAGGCGACATCATGCTCGGCTTCCACCAACAGGCCGTTAACTCTGCGTGGTAATTACCTCGCGCCGCCATCTTCACAGTCTCTTTATTAGTCTCTTAACACGGTATTTTTTTTTTCATGTAAATAGCAGCCAATAAAATGGCAATTAACCTTGCAAATCGGTATAAACGACTGTCCGGCAGACTCGGTTTATTGACAGGGGCTGTCAGAGAGAGATAGAGAGCAGCAGATAGTGTGTCTGTGTGTGTGTGTGACAGAGAGAGAGAGAGAGAGAGAGAGAGAGAGAGAGAGAGAGAGAGAGAGAGAGAGAGAGAGAGAGAGAGAGGGAGAGAGAGAGAGGGAGAGAGAGAGAGTTGGAATGAAACAGAGAAAAGGAAATGTAAAGAGGGAGAAGGAGGGAAAGGAGAGAGATCTGGGAGAATGGAGAAATATGATGTGGCCCGTAGGTAAACAACTCCCACGGGCCATTGTTGCTGTTGTGTCTGCAGCCGGGCCATTGTTTTGGTCCCTATTAACCTTTTGGCCCCTCTTGCGAGAGCGGGAAAAGATGGGTGGATTCAAAATGACAGACGTGGCCTAGTGACATGGGGGGCTGGGGGTGGTGTTAACAGAGGCTTAGGGGCAGTGGGGACCCACACTTGTCAGCTAAAGTGGGTGGGGGCTGCTGGGTCTGTGTGTGTTTGGGAGGGGGGGGGGTTATGTCCAGCTGACTATGAGAGGGAGGATGGCTAGCCAGGGTAATGTGATCTCTGCTGTCTGTCTAAACCAGACAAAGACCGGCCATTGTGCCGGTGCTTCTCCCGCTCAGGAGTGCGACCGGCGGCTCCCCGGTTTTCTCACATTTACACGTAGACAGGCGCCCAGCCAGCGTTCAGCGATGCCACTTTTAGATATACTCACAGGACCCCGCTGACCTCGGAATAGGGAGTGTGTGTCTGTGTGTGTTGGGGGGGAGGGTGCAGACTGTCCTCCACCAACAACAAAAAAAGACCTCGTAGGTTGTTTGTACAAGCAGCTTACTACGACCTATAGCTACAGTTTAAGCTATATATATATATATATATATATGTGTGTGTGTGTGTGTGTGTGTGTGTGTGTGTGTGTGTGTACACGTTTAGCTATCCTTGTGTGGACCAAATGTCCATACAAGGATAGCTAAACCAGACAGCATGCACAAGGAAAAGGGTCTATTTTAGTGTTAGGAGTTGGTTTTAGGGTTACGGTTAGAATTAGGGTTAGGTTAAGGTTAGGGTAAGGGTTAGGGTTAGGTTAGGGTTAGGGTTAGGGTTAAGTTAGGGTTAGGGTAAGGGTTAGGGTAAGGGTAAGGGTTAAGGTTAGGGTAAGGGTAAGGGTTAGGGTTAGGTTAAGGTTAGGGTAAGGGTTAGGGTTAGGCTTGTAGTTTATGTGGTTAAGGTTAGGGTTAGGGTAGGGGTTAGGGTTAGGGTAAGGGTTAGGGTAAGGGTTAGGGTAAGTGTTAGGGTTAGGGTTAGGTTTGTAGTTTATGTGGTTAAGGTTAGGGTTAAGGGCTAGGAAATGAATGTAGTCAATGAGGAGTCCACACAAGGATAGTGAAACACGACTGTGTGTGTGTGTGTGTGTGTGTGTGTGTGTGTGTGTGTGGTATAATATGAGGTCAGGGGGTTGAGTGTAGACAGGAAAAGTTCATCCGAAAGACTGTAAAAGAAAAGTGCACAGCAGGTGTAAAGGAAAACAATGTGATGTGATGGTTTTCCATCTCTGAACCTACGATGTAAGGAGAATGCCCTCCACCAAAACTCCACCCCATAGGGGGTTTGTACGAGCAGCTTATCACCCCCTATAGTGAGGTTTTAAGCTACTTCCTGGCGCTCCTCCGTCATTATAACACGTCACTTCCCCTGTAACAATAAGCATCTCCTTCCATAAGCTGTGGTGAGAAGGAATATTAATAAAAGCAAAGTGTAATGTCACATAGCGGTTATAATGTCCACGCTAGCTGACTTGCTAACGTGTGGCTAACGTTAAGTTAGCTCTTATGACGTCATTCATAGTAAACACACTGCCAATAGCAATCTGACTTACTATACTAGACGGAGAAACAACACAAAAACACACTGACTACATATTCTATTGTTCTCATACTGTTTTAAAAACCCACAATGCACAGAGGAGAAAAGTATCTGTGGCATACCTCCTACCGCCGGTAGGGGCGCTAATTTAGGAAACGCCCCTATGGGTCGTATTAGAGGACAAACGACCCATGTGATCGCATGGGTTGGAGGACTTGTTGGGATAGATAGATAGATAGATAGATAGATAGATAGATAGATAGATAGATAGATAGATAGATAGATAGATAGATAGATAGATAGATAGATAGATAGATAGATAGATAGATAGATAGATAGATAGATAGATGGATAGATGGATAGATAGATAGATAGATAGATAGATAGATAGATAGACAGATAGACAGACAGACAGACAGACAGACAGATAGACAGATAGATAGATGTAATTATCATTATCATGTGTGTGCATATGCGTGCGTAGTGATATAACCACATGTACAGTCGCATGTAATTACAAATTCGCTATTACAAATGTTAACTATCGCTTCGACATATCACATTCTCTTCATTTTTTCTTGATTTCCTTCCATAACTCCCACCAACTAGTCTTTAAGGTCCCCATACAAGCCTCTTTAAACATTATAGTACAGGGAAAAAAGGGGACATAAGCCTTTTGAAAGTCAGTTATTGTCAGAGGATTTATCACAACACCAGTCTGGATGTTCCCTGAATTTTAAACTGTCAAACACCAGAAACTACTCCAGTACAACGAAATCTCTACTTATCTGCCTCAACATGGTGACAAAACACAGCTCAAACCTCCATCCGACACTTTCCTTCAGCCAAAAAAAAAAAAAGAAAGAAAAAAAATCCCTATTTCTTCATAAATTGATGGGGCACTGCATGGGTCCGTGTATCACATCAGGAAACCGCTGGGCAAATCCTCCGTCGCTTTGCATGGGGACAGACGATTTCCCTGCACTCAATCTCCACCTCCTCCCGGGTCGAGGAGAATTACAGTACTGCGAGAGGAGGCCGGCGTAACCCCCGAGAGTCTTACCTGTGCCCCGATCAGGAGTGAAACGAGAACGCTCGCCACACACTGAGAGCTGGTGGGAAGAGGAGTCATGGAGGAAGCTAGGCCCTAAGAGGATGAACCGTGGGATTTAGAGTCCTGCGGGTGCAGCGCAAACGCCTGATAGTGGAGCAGGAAGGCCCCGCGGATCAGATGAAGCTGTCAAGCAGGGCTGTGAGATGAGAGAGCCGGGGGGGGGGAGACAGAGAGAGAGAGGGAGGGAGAGAGAGAGAGAGAGAGAGAGAGAGAGAGAGAGAGAGAGAGAGAGAGAGCGAGAGGGAGGGAATGGGGGAGAGAGAGAATGGGGGAGAGAGAGAGTTCGCAGATGGGGAGGCCGGGCAGGGAGGCTCAGTGGAAAGCAGAGATGGAGAGCTTAGGCGGAGGATCAGGGCTGTTTTACGGGAAACTGTCAAGCAGAGGAAGCTCTGAGAGCGTGTGATTAGAGAATCGATGTGGTGAAGAAATGGAAAGTTTAATGAGAAATAATTCCCACCAAGATAATAGCAAGACAATCGGGGTACATTTGATTCGGGTACACGTTTTCCTGGGGCGAAGAGCAGTGAGAGAAGTAGTCCTGGAGGGAGATATAAAGGGTCAGAGACGGAGGAGTAGCTCGCAGGAGATGTCTGAGCGGAGTTAACCGGGTGTCGGTCCAGGGGATTTCTCGTCTGGGAAAAGCAGTGTTAAATTACGCAGAAGGAGGTGGTGGGATCCTGTCAGGACGTGGCGTGGTGTCGTGGGGAGCGGAGCGGCTGGACGTGGCACGGGCTCCTGCCCCCCGGAGTGCCCTGTCAGGCCTCATGACCGCACACGGCTTTAGCCATGTGCAAGCACACACGGACGCAGACGAAGACACACACTCACACGCTCACGTACTCTCACACACATGCCACACACACACACACACGCACACACTTATATGCACTCACAAACATACACACACACACATGCACACACTTATATGCACTCACAAACATACACACACACACACGCACACACTTATATGCACTCACAAACATACACACACACACAAACACAATTACATGCACTCAGACAAACACATGTGCACACACACACACACGCACACACTTATATGCACTCACAAACATACACACACACACACACAAACACAATTACATGCACTCAGACAAACACATGTGCACACACACACACACGCACACACTTATATGCACTCACAAACATACACACACACACACACACACAAACACAATTACATGCACTCAGACAAACACATGTGCACACACACACACGCACACACTTATATGCACTCACAAACATACACACACACACACAAACACACACACAAACACAATTACATGCACTCAGACAAACACATGTGCACACACACACACACACACACACACACACACACACACACATATCCCCTCACAAACAAAAATGCATACATAGCTCACACAAGCAAAATAGACCTGCAGAAGAGAGGTCTTCCTCTCTGGCCAATGTTCTCTCTCTCTTCTTACAGAGGGTCACATGCACTAACCCCCCCCCCCTCATTCCATCACCTGGAAAAAAATAACACACGCCTTCATCCCCTCCGACATAGTGTGCACAAGTGTCCGCCATTCGTTTCTGCCCCACCTCAGCTCATCCAGAACGCTGCTGCCAGACTTCTGAACGGCACCAGATGGAGAGACAACCCCGCTCCTGCTTCGGCCTCGGCCTCTGCCCAACGGCTAACGGTTAGCTTTAGAAATTATTTTAAGGTTCCACTTTTTTTTAAGTGTAGCAGAGTCAATATGGTGTTCTATATATATATATATATATATATATATATATATATATATAATGCAGTATGTATATAAATATAAATAAGTTATATAAATATAAAAATGAATAAAATAAATGGAAATAATCTAAATATGTAAATAAAAAAATATAAATGTATAAAACTATATATAAAGTAAGTATTTTATATGTGTAACCGGTTATTTTCTTGCCCGATGCGGGATTCGATACGAAGTGTACTGCACCACAAGGCGACATCACTAACCGCTCGGCTAAAGGAGCAGATCCGTCTGTCTCTTATTAGTAGTTAACATATGTATTTTTGTCCTCTTGGGGACCATTTCCAAAATCTGTGTGTAACATTTTGTGTCATAGTCTGTATAGCGCCAACCTTATGTTTAACGGATGACTATGTAGTTCCGGGTTACCCGTTGTAGCAAGGAGGACTTTAATTGGTGACGCACAGGAGACGCAGGCGTGACGTGGCTGTACCGCTAGGTCATTGCTCATGTAGCAGAGATCAGAATTAACACGTTATCAAACTTGTTGGAAGTTCGGCAAAATGTATGAAGTTATTGTTCTTTTTCTGCTGAGTTTCTCTTGCACGCCCCATATTCAAACCTGGCATCTTTCCATAGCGCCTCCTGGTGGTGAAGGTTGCGGTCATGCGCATTTCGTAGTCACGTCTCCGTGGCTAAAAAAAGGGTTATAAAATTGACAGAAGTGCACTCCAGTTAGGGCAATCGTTGTATAAATGTATGCGCAACATTTTTCCATGGTATAAAAAAAAAATATTGTAAGGTACATGGATAAGTAGACGCGTTGGTCCTCGCTCCGCGGCTTGGAGCCTTTAGTCGACTGGCGTGCGTTGTCGCTTGCGGAGCGGGAGACAGGGGTTCGCGTCCCGGCTGAATCAGTGCCCGGACTGCTGCCCTGCATTCCCTACATTTATACTTTCTTTGGGTGTGTCTTTTGTTAAACTTTACGAAACGTTCACTCAAGCTAGTGAGGCGTGTAATGGCCGCCACTGTTCTCCGCTAGCTAACGTTTGCTAGCTAACATTTTATATTAAAATTTGCTAGCTAACATTTAACGTTAACATTTGCTAGCTAACGCTTAACATTAACATTTGCTAGCTAACATTTGCTAGCTAACATTTGACATTAACATTTGCTAGCGAACATTTAACGTTAACATTTGCTAGCTAACGCTTAACATTAACATTTGCTAGCTAACATTTGCTGGCTAACATTTAACGTTAACATTTGCTAGCTAACGCTTAACATTAACATTTGCTAGCTAACATTTGCTAGCTAACATTTAACGTTAACATTTGCTAGCTAACGCTTAACATTAACATTTGCTAGCTAACATTTGCTAGCTAACATTTAACGTTAACATTTGCTAGCTAACGCTTAACATTAACATTTGCTAGCTAACATTTGCTAGCTAACATTTAACGTTAACATTTGCTAGCTAACGCTTAACATTAACATTTGCTAGTTAACATTTGCTAGCTAACATTTAACGTTAACATTTGCTAGCTAACGCTTAACATTAACGCTAGCTAACGCTTAACATTAACATTTGCTAGCTAACGCTTAACATTAACATTTGCTAGCTAACATTTGCTAGCTAACATCTGGTTCCATTTCTTTATGAACAGGGCAGGAGTTGAGCTGACAAAACATGACCCCAACATCTGTCTGTTGATTGGATTTTGCAAGGTATGTTGTTTTGCTGAATATAACATTTTCTGCAGTGTACACATATTTCATATTAATACAAAACGGGTTCAGGGAACGTTATTATGTAAAATGTTTACATTAAGTAGTGAAATTTAACACTGTTGTAAACTGTACGATCAAGTTTTATTTTGGTTGAACCAACTGTTATTATTGTATTGTATTTTGTGTTGATTATGTATGTATTATGTATATACTACATCAGCAGTAGAGGCCCCTTCGTCACACGACAGCGACAGAGTTGGGCTGGAGTTGAACTGACAGTACATGACCACAACATCTATCTGTTCATTTTGATTTTGCCAGAATTGAGTTGTGCCAATCGTAAACAGGCCTGCAGCAGCTACCCGGAATTCAGAGGACTGGTGTGGTTTCTACACGGTGTAGCCAGTGAAAGGGGGTTAAACCATAGGCGTTTCTAGCCCATTTTTGGGGGTGCTGCAGCACCCCTAAATTGAACCCCAGCACCCCTAAAATTGAAGAGGTTTTTTATTTTTTACTGTATGTCCATGTTTAATAAGCTGAAGAAATGTCAAAACCATATCCAGTATATGGTTTAAACGTAATATTTTAACAACAAAAATACAGCACCCCCCCCCATGCTTCGAAAATGGTTTGATCCATCCCCCCAAATTTATCTTGCCTGGCCGGCCAGCACTCTGGGTGATCAGCACCCCTAAAGCTCTGATCCTAGAATCGCCCCTGGGTTACACTAACATGTTTTTGAGTTTCACCATCGGTTTTGGTCGGTAAACACGGCCATTACATCCTGATAAATCTGCCGGAGATTGTACCCATTTGTATATTTCCTGGCTCGCTGCAGGGGGGCGAGAGACAGCCTGCCAGTGTGAGCTGACTGTGCCCCATGCTACTTTCTTTAGGTGCGTTATGGTGTTAAATTGTTATTTGATATATTCTTGTGTACTTTTATGGAAGAACTGCATTGAATGAGTGGCCTAACGTGGTTTTGCCTGTTGAATGTTTTTGTTTTTACTTTGACCGCTGATTTCGAATACGTGTGGCCATTGTGGGGGCAGACATTCGTTTGGTGTGCATATATTTTGTTTATAGTTGTATTTTGTTATACATATAAAAAAAAAGTTGAGCAGCTCTTGTAATGGAGAATGAGAGACGGCCTGCCACTGTGTGTGAATTGACTGTGCCCCGTGCTGCTTTCTTTAGTCTGTGAGCAACCATCTGACAGCTGCTACATAAGCACTGTCATGGACTGACCCGTTCCTACATCTCTGACCTGCTTTGCTTCTCTTTCCACCTCCAGGTCACTCGGATCCTGCATCCAATTCTCGTTTTCTGTTCCAGTGTTGAGCGCGAAGGAGGATCCATGGAACAACCTATAGGTCTGGTCTGCCCCGACCGCTGTCACTTTCAGGTCCTGCTTAAAAGTCCATCTGTATTCCCTCATACTATTTGAGAGTATATCCACGCTAACACAGATTAATTTGAAAACGCTTCTTTTTCTCCATTTTGGCCCTCCATCTTCACCAGCCTGATGTTTTCAACCACCCAAAAATGGAGCTTTTCCAAAACGCTTTGGAAAGTGGATGAAAAAAAAAAACCCGCCTGTCTTGCGTTGTAGTTTGGACGGTGGAAATGGAGCTTTTAATCAGCATAAAGCTGCTGGCTCAAGTAGCTTGCAGAAGCCCAAAGGAAATGACTTGGCATTCTAATGTGGAAAGCAAACTTTCCTTAAAGATCAGAAAACGCTAGTGAGGATGGAAAACTTTCTACCCGTTTCTGACATGAAAACGGCGTTTCAAAATGTTCCACGCTGGTGTGGACGGACTCTACGTCTACCTCAGGTGCTCTTTGTTTGTCCTGCGTTGTCTCGTCCTTATTAATGTGCCGTGATAGGATTTTCCAACGTCTTGTTTATTGATATTGCGCAGCACTTGGTTCACCTATTAATCCATCACTGTGCAAGCACTTTGGTCAACGCTGGTGTCTTGAAATGTGCTCTATAAATAATTTTGACTTGACTTTACCGGAAAGTACAACTATACTGAAACATGAAGTTAAATTACTTAATATTGACTATCTTATCACCACAACATGCTTAAAATTATATCATGAAGAAAATTGCCAAATGGAAAAAAAAGCTTTGTCAAGATGAAGTTGGATAGAGTAAATACGTTGCACATCACATCAGTATGGCCGTGGGATATGTAGAATTTCCCCCATGCAGCTTTTAACCATTCAGCTCCTGTAATCATGTGACTTAAACCCCTTCACACGCAGGTTCTTTGAAGGTTTGTTTTCTGTGTTCTAGGTTGAACTGACTAAGACTGCTTCAAAAAGTTTGGACCAAAGTTCACAGAAGTCCAGACTATAGCTTATGCTGTATTGGTTTGGTTCCTGTCATATTGACCAATATTAATAATTAATAATATTAAGACCAATAAATGCCCTGGGGGCGGCAGGGTGCCACAGTGGTTAGCGTGGTCACCTCACAGCAAGAAGGTCCTGGGTTCGAGCCCTGGGGTAGTCCAACCTTGGGGGGTCATCCCGGGTCGTCCTTTTGCATGTTTTCCCCGCGTCTGCGTGGGTTTCCTCCCACAGTCCAAAGACATTAGGTCAGGTGACTCGGCCGTACTAAATTGTCCATAGGTGTGTGTGGGCCCTGTGTGATGGCCTGGCGGCCTGTCCAGGGTGTCTCCCCGCCTGCCGCCCAATGACTGCTGGGATAGGCTGCAGCGACCCCGTGACCCTGAGAGCAGGATAAGCGGTTTGGATAATGGATGGATGGATTTACCGGAGTCAGGTTCCCCATGTGCATGCACACTTGACCAGTAAAGTTGATTCTGATCCTGATTCTTTCCACTATATCTCCACTCTTGGCCCCTTTTGTGATTCTGTTTTGCTTTCATACGTTAAATCATTCAACACCGCTTTCTAACAAAGACAAACTCAGCAGTCAGTCTTTACAGGCTTTTATGAAAATATAATGCATTGATGAATAGTTAACGTGGTTATGATTTGTGATCCGATTGCAAGCAAGTGGTATCTCTCCTCATGAGACAGTGCAGCAGTTCTGTTGAGTACTACTATGTGAGTGGTAAAGGCTTCACTTTGCTCAAAGGTCTGACTCATATTTAATGAATGAGCTTCAGCCGTACTGTTGCAGTTCTGTTTTGGCCAGTGAATCACCTTGGAACATCAAGTCTGGATGTTTTGAATCTGTATTTACCATAAGGTGAAATTAAATAGAAGATTAAAATGTGATTTTTTTTTTGCATTATTTTATGTAATAATAATAATAATATTGCCTCACCCAGTACCGTCCATGCAGTGTCTTTGTCCATGTCTGCATCTCAGTTTGTCTTGGTTTGATGGCTGGGAGAGCTGGTGCTGGATCGGCTGGGAGAGCTTGGTCTGCGGCGTCCTGTGGGCCCAGGGACCACGGCCCTGCCTGGAGCTGGGCCCGAAGAGGAAACACCAAGGGTGGTCTGACAGGACACGGAATAGGGGCAGGCTAAGCTAACTGCTAGCTAATGCAGACCAGCAGTTCCGATAACACCGAGGGCGGTCTGGCGGCGGCCTCACCTAGCGTTGACTTGTGTTTTTAGTGTCGTCGTGTGGAGTGTGGGGAGGTGTGTTGAAGGTGTCTGGCTGGGAGAGCTGGTGTTGGATCGGCTGAGGGAGCCTGGTCTGCTGCATCCGATGGGCCCAAGGACCCTGGAGCTGCGCCTGAAGAGGAAACACAGAGGGCGGTCTGACAGGATGCAGGGCAAGCTAAGCTAACTGCTAGCCCATGCAGACCGGCAGTTCCGACAGTCATCCTGGTTGGCGTTCGTTCTATTGGACAGTGATTTTTTTTTTAAGTTTGGGTATATGTGTTAGTTTGGACATACATACATACATATATATAATGTATATATATATATATATATATATCCCTGTCACCCTTTTCCAGGTGGTGTGCGTCTTCCCCAAGCTTGGGTCGTCTACCAGAGGCCTGGGAGTTTGAGGGTTCTGCGCAGTATCTTAGCTGTTGGTAGGACCGCACTCTTCTGGACAAAGACCTCAGGTGTTGTTCCTGGAATCTGCTGGAGCCCCTCTCCCAGTTTGGGGGTCACAGCCCCTAGTGCTCCTGTTACCACTGGGACTACTGTGGACTTCTCTAGTTTTTCCTTCAGCCCTCGGTATTTCTCTAGCTTCTCATGCTCTTTCTGTGTGTGTGTGTGTGTGTGTGTGTGTGTGTGTGTGTGAACAAGTGTATTTTTTTTAAGATTATGAGTGCTCCCAATATTTTAACTAAAACGTGACAACACCATAACAACACCATTATATAGTCCCAAAATGCATTTTGCAGCAATGTGTTTTAAGCATCTTAATGTGTTTAAAACATCCAGTTACTGACATGAACAAAGGTATTCTGAATGACAGCTCATTTCCAAATTAAGGCGATGATCAGGATGTGGTGAATCTCCATATCCCAAATCATGAATTATACACATTACATTACGTCACATTATACAGACTATACAAAACAACAGTACAGGGCGTACACACCTATTGTCATTTGACTTTACATTCATTTTGGTCAGGCACAAAATACTCAAATATCCAACGTAGTGTCAGGATGTCCGCGTTCATGTAGACACAGCCCTTATGTTCGTTAACGCTACACTATAATTGTTAATGAATGGCTTTTAAGAATTTATAATACATGTTCTTACAATCCCTTGTCGAGATGAATTTTAATTACAGATTCATAGCACCTTTCCTGTTCTCTCTGTTGTCCTCTTATTCTTTCTGTCCTCTTATTCTTTCTGTCCTCTTTTGTGTGCTTCAAGGTGCAGCAGGATGTAATCTGCCGCTCAGTCTAATGCCGTATTGTGCTGCCTGGAACAAAACCTTGAGGTGAGAAGTTGGCCGCTAGCTGACAAATATGTTCAGACCTCTCTGTTATGTTTGGTGCACGGCTGGATGTCTTCATTGGGCACCGATTACGGCGCCATCGTTAAATTGGGCGTCAGCAAACGCCACGGAAGTGGAAAATTTTCTTCGATGGCGAGGGTGCGGAGCCAATTTAGCTTTAGCGTTTAGCATATTCTGTGACACTTCAGGGGTTACAAATCGCATTAACAAATGCTTAATTACTTTAAAGGAACATTCCTCGGGCCTCGACCGAATATTAATTACTGCTTATCGTTGTCTTTTAGTCACGCTTAATTGCATGTTTTTCGGGCTTTATTCTCCGCTCTACCCCCCCTCCTTTTTTTTTGTGAGGTGTGCAGAAACCATTTTCAGTAGGTGAATCATCTCCTGTAATTTCCACCCAACTCCCTCCTCGTCTCTAACAGTCTGCAACAGTACATATTTTCACTCTATCCAAGACACTTGTTTTACGCCGGATTGGTGAGGCCTTGAGAGCGTATTTCTGTCAGTGCTATAAATTATGAAAAATTCAGTCACCTTTCAAGCATATTAGAAGAACATATCTACAAATATCCCGTATGGACTGGATTTATTAGAGCACAGATTACCACAAGGTCCCACGTGTAGTAAAAGTGATGGATTTCTCTTGGGATTTACCAACCTAAATTAATGGCCAACTTGAATTTGTGAACATAGACTCCTATCGTCATTTGGTATCAGGTTTATTCTCGGAGGCCTTTCGTCACCTGTGACCATTGGAGGGGGATGGCCGTTTTAAGGCTTTTGTCTTAACGATGATGGCTGACCACAACCAGTAGGGCTTTGCTACATCCAACCTGAGTATCTTCTGAGATGTCACTCTGCTGCCCAGAGATCATAATTCAGCCTGATTGGCGAGCTCTGCTGGAGGGCAGGATTCTGGCTTGGCCAACGCTGTACATCACTGTGGCCCGGGGGCATGATGGGAAGGGGGGAGGAGCATGTTATCGTGGTCCAGTTGGCTCCTTGATGCAGACGATGGAAAATCCCATTGGTGGAGAGAAGGTATTCTGTACTTTGACTTTTTCGGCACATTTTTGAATGACACACTGTATAAAGTCTACATTACTGATATGTTAGACCAGTTGGCGTCCTCTTAGGCCTTTTTCTTGTTCACTTTACTCCCCTCTGTCTCGGTTTGTCACGATCATTTCCCCTCTCCACTCTCTCACATGCACACATGCACAGTCATATGTGCATGCAGTGTGCATTCTAGCATGTGCACCTCTTTTGTTTCTCAGTAGTGACACAAAGTGCTATGGGCCAAACAGGAAAGTGCGAGGGATGCTTAGCCCGATTTCATCTCTCTCAGTGCCCCCTGATGCCCCGCAGGCTACAGAAGATGGCCAGAGTCATCTTCACGTGGCCCAGCACCATCATGCACAACCACCACCATGGTCGACCTTTATCTTAGACCTATCGAACTGTAGAGAATAAATCCACCAACTGCTCAAACTCATTCGCAAATTGTGTGCGCGATACCTGAGCTCTTCTTTTGGTTCTTCTACTTTTGGTTCTTCTTCTACTTTTGGTTCTTCTACGTTTTGTTCTTCTTCTACCTTTGGTTCTTCTTCTACTTTTGGTTCTTCTTGAGCTCTCAGTTAATCGCAAGTCTCGCTTACTTACAGTTGTGTTGCTGCTGCAGCACAAAAACTGCCGCAGAGCATACCTGTAACGTCACCAAAGTCACATTCTACACAAACGTGAATTAGCTGAATTTATTTGTTTCATTATTTATTTCACTCAGCTAAAACGGTCTAATAAGTTCAGAAAACTGCATCACTCTCTTGTCTTTATGCATGCTCAATAATCTAGGTAAGAACATCAGAGAAGGTTGAGTCAGTTCATCGGGATACATCTATTATCTGGATAAACATGTATCCAGATGAACTGACTCAACCTTCTCTGATGCATCACTTTCAGCATTTAGCACCAGGGAAGGACATTTAAGTTATATGACAATATTACAATAGTGAAAATCCCAGATGATATGTAGTCTCGTATTGTGATATATGATTATCCCGATACATTGCTGTGAGTATGGTTCATGTGGTTCCTATGCCTCGTCCTGACCATCTGCATCATCTGGTAGTGATTACTAACTGGCTTCTCCCTCCTTCCTGTGGAGAGTGTCGGCATACCTCCAACATAATAGCTTTGGCATTTTACATTGTGGCCGTAAATGAGCTACGATCCCCCCCCTTACCATATCAGCTTCAAGGCAAGGAGGGGGGCGGGGGGGTGGTTATGGTTGTGGGGAGAGATGTAGAGCACGGCCGATTATCCCCTAATTAACACTTATACCTCCCCCATGGACGATGTCCCATTTCATCAGTGGGCCGCCCGCATCTTAATGTTAGGTGCTAACTGCCTCCCTCGCATATGTCAGTCCTCGTTAAGGGACCGCGCCGCGCAGTAATGTCCTCCTGTTTAATGGCTTGTAAAAAGATGTTTAACACTCACTATTTGGCTTCCCTCTCTCTTTTCTCCCGCCACTATAGTGAGATGACAGATATGTTATGATGGAGAACTCTTTTGGGGTTGGGGGGGGGGGACTTAATTGCAGGTGGGGAAAGCATTGCTATTAGAAGAGAGATAGTAAAGAGGGTAATAGTGATTGGTCCCTCGTCTGTATGTTACACCAATCTGCGGTAGGATCTGAGCGCCGGCGACTGGTTGGGCTGTTAGCACTTATCTAACTACCGACCGGGTGTATTGATGTATGCAATATGAAGTTATTGGCTCACCCAAACAATTCATCTGGCCCATTGAGAGCCTGAGATAGCCTAGTTAGTTTGAAATTAATAAAATGTGATTTCCTCTACAGTTATTCTATATTCATTAACAATGGCCAATGACAGATAATTGCACAAAGGCGATATTCAATAAGCAACTCCCATATCTGGACAATTAAACGTCCACCCCCCCCGCCCCCCTGTGAAGTTCATTTCAGCATTGATTAAGCAGTAACCACGTCTGGGAAATCTATTAAGCGGCAGAAGTTTATCCCACCATTTGTCTGCAGAGCAGTAAAGCAAATGAACTGTCACTTTTCAATATGCAGAAGTGCCTCTGCAAAAAAAAACCCAAAACAAAACAGCCAGAATTCTTGTCAAGAGCCTGCCCTTCTTTTCTTTTCACCCCCCCACCACCCCACCTCACCCCTTCTCACTCGCCCCTCTCCCCGCCGCTCCCTCTCTTTGTGCATCCGAGTTGCGTTATGGAAAAAGCAAACATGATTATTTTTGATTTGCCGTTTGCCTGAGCGGTACATTTGGCCCACCCTTCTCTTCCCCGACCCTCTTGATTGAGGGCTAATGAAAAAGCTGTCCTGAGCGTCGCTCCCTCCCTGTATCCATTAAGAATAATTAGACGGGAACAATTTTGATGCCTGTAACCTCGGCGAGTGTGGCTAATGGTGTTATAAATTGCTCCTTGTCCTGGGCCCGGCGAGCGTTGGCGCGCGGCGGTGGGGGCGAGACGCTTAATTCAAAAGCACTCTGTCAACAGCGCTGATTTGTGTGGTTAATGAGAGCGTTTAAAACAACAGGCGCGGCTCATGCATCCTAATGCCCGTGGCAGGAGCAGGTTCGATAAAGAGGCTTGTCCACCATAATTAGCCGCGACAAACGCCCCGGATTAAGAGACAGGGGGCTGAAGGAGACGCTCGCTGTTAGAACGGGGGCCCGCTCGCTCTCTCACTAAGCCCCCTCTCTCACCCCCTCTCTCTCTCTCTCCCCCTCTCTCTCTATTTTGCTCTCTCGCTCGCTCTCGTTCTCTCTCTCCATCTTGTTTGTACTGTTAAAAAGATATCAAGTCTGTTTTTTTGATCATTTTCTTTGTTAAATAAAGACTTGTTTTAAAAATTCAAATTCTCTCCATCTCTCTGTCTCTCCATGTCTCTGTCTCTCTCTCCATGTCTCTGTCTCTCGCTCTCTCTCCATGTCTCTGTCTCTCCATGTCTCTCTCTCTCCATGTCTCTGTCTCTCGCTCTCTCTCCATGTCTCTCTCTCTCCATGTCTCTGTCTCTCACTCTCTCTCCATGTCTCTCTCTCTCCATGTCTCTGTCTCTGTCTCTGTCTCTCTCGCCATGTCTCTCTCTCTCTCCATGTCTCTGTCTCTCCATGTCTCTTTCTCTCCATGTCTCTCTCTCTCCATGTCTCTCTCTCTCGCTCTCTCTCCATGTCTCTCTCTCTCTCCATGTCTCTGTCTCTCGCTCTCTCTCCATGTCTCTCTCTCTCTCCATGTCTCTGTCTCTCGCTCTCTCTCCATGTGTCTGTCTCTCCATGTCTCTCTCTCTCTCTCTCGCTCTCTCTCCATGTCTCTCTCTCTCGCTCTCTCTCCATGTCTCTCTCTCTCCATGTCTCTGTCTCTCGCTCTCTCTCCATGTCTCTGTCTCTCCATGTCTCTGTCTCTCTCTCTCGCTCTCTCTCCATGTCTCTCTCTCTCCATGTCTGTCTCTCACTCTCTCTCCATGTCTCTTTCTCTCCATGTCTCTGTCTCTTTCTCTCGCTCTCTCTCCGTCTCTGTCTCTCTCTCGCTCTCTCTCCATGTCTCTGTCTCTCTCTCTCGCTCTCTCTCCATGTCTCTCTCTCTCCATGTCTGTCTCTCACTCTCTCTCCATGTCTCAGTCTCTTTCTCTCGCTCTCTCTCCATGTCTCTGTCTCTCTCTCGCTCTCTCTCCATGTCTCTGTCTCTCTCTCGCTCTCTCTCCATGTCTCTGTCTCTCTCTCTCGCTCTCTCTCCATGTCTCTGTCTCTCCATGTGTCTTTCTCTCCATGTCTCTGTCTCTCCATGTCTCTGTCTCTCGCTCTCTCTCCATGTCTCTCTCTCTCCATGTCTCTGTCTCTCCATGTCTCTGACTCTGTCTCTCGCTCTCTCTCCATGTCTGTCTCTCGCTCTCTCTCCATGTCTCTGTCTCTCCATGTCTCTGTCTCTCTCTCTTGCTCTCTCTCCATGTCGCTCTCTCTCCATGTCTCTCTCTTTCCATGTCTCTGACTCTGTCTCTCGCTCTCTCTCCATGTCTCTCTCTCTCCATGTCTCTGACTCTGTCTCTCGCTCTCTCTCCATGTCTGTCTCTCGCTCTCTCTCCATGGCTCTTTCTCTCCGTGTCTCTGCCTCGCTCTCTCGCTCTCTCTCCATGTCTCTGTCTCTCGCTCTCTCTCCATGGCTCTTTCTCTCCGTGTCTCTGTCTCTCTCTCTCGCTCTCTCTCCATGTCTGTCTGTCTCTCGCTCTCTCTCCATGTCTCTCTCTCTCCATGTCTCTGTCTCTCTCCATGTCTCTGTCTCCATGTCTCTGTCTCTCGCTCTCTCTTCATGTCTCTCTCTCTCTTATTTTCAGCTCAATTCAGCAGTGCTTTATTGGCATGACTGTCACTGTACTAGTTTGCCAAGAGAGTATAAACCACAGCATAAATCTTGATAAGATAACAGAAAGACTAGAAATTAACCGCCAAAGAAAAGATCAGATGTAAACCATGTTCATCCATCTCTCTCTGTCTCTCTGACACCACCCTTATCACATTCTCTCCTCCACCTCCTGTGCTCGTCTCCTGTTCTGACAACTTGGCTGTTTACATTTGACAGAACCACCTCTCTCGTGTGTCTTTTTATCATTTTGTCTCAGTCTATTTTTGTTTGTTTGTTGTTTTTATGGCGGTACAAGGAAGTCTCTATTTGGGTAAGACTGAGAAGAGGGATATATTTTTCTGGCGGTATTCAGTCTTACATCCAACAAGTCCTCCAACCCCTACAACCACATGGGTCGTTTGTCCTCTAATACGACCCACAGGAGCGTTTCCTAAATTAGCGCCCCCTACCGGCGGCAGCAGATATGCCACAGATACTTTTCGCCTCTGTGCATTGTGGGTTTTTAAAACAGTGTGAGAACAATAGAATATGTAGTCAGTGTGTTTTTGTGTTGTTTCTCCGTCTAGCATAGTAAGTCAGATTGCTATTGGCAGTATGTTTACTACGGATAAGGTTATAAGAGCTAACTTAAGGTTAGCCACAAGTTAGCAAGTCAGCTAGCGTGGACATTATAATCGCTGTGTGACATTAAACGTTGCTTTTATTAATATTCCCTCTCACCACAGCTTATGGAAGGAGATGCTTATTGTTACAGGGGAAGTGACGTGTTATAATTATGGAGGAGCGCCAGGAAGTAGCTCAAACCCTCACTATAGGTGGTAATAAGCTGCTTGTACAAACCGGCTACGGGGTGGTTTTTTGGTGGAGGGCAGTCTCCTTACCTCGTGGGTTCAGAGATGGAAAACCATCACATCACGTTGTTTTCCTTTACACCTGCTGTGCACTTTTCTTTTCCAGTCTTTCTGATGAACTTGTGCTAGCTCTTCCTGCCTACGCTCAACCCCCTGACCTCATACTATCGTTGTTCTCACTTCTCCACACCACTGCATTTTTTGTTCTTCTTTTTTCTTTTTTGCACATGAGGTGTTCCCTCTCTTTTTTGTCCACGGTCTATTCCTGGCTGGCTTGCTCTCAGAAGCAAACAATGACAGGGTCAGATGGCCAGCGTGCCTGCGGGCTAAAGACCTGCGGGCTAAGCGAGGGGCGGTAGTGATACAAACCAACCAAGTGGGTCTGATAGCTGTCCACTCGTGCTACATGAAAAGCCGGAATGACCAATGGAGACAAGCGTGAAGAAAAGGCCTGCGTGCCTGATGTAACAGTGGAATTGCCAAGGACGGAGAGACGGGACGAGAGGGGGGAGGAGGATAGGAAGAAGAGGAAAGAGAAAAAGGGGGAAGAACGATGGTGTGTGTGTGGGGGGGGGGAGGGGGTTGGAGACATACATTGAAGCAGGTATAGAGTCTGACAATGGAATCAAGGACTTCCATCACAGTGGACTTGAGACAGTATAGAGCGGCCAGAGGGAGTCCAACTTGTATCCTAGCAGGCGCCACAGGTTACAGAGGCCTACACCATGTTTTATTCAGCCGTGTTGGGCGGAAGGTGTTGGAACGGGACCGTGTCTGTCTGTAATGGATGGAGGAGCGGAGAGTGACGAAGCCAGGCGCACTTTAAAAGGCGCTCCGCTCCCGCATAAATGCACGCTGACAAGATTAATTGAGCGTCGCAAATTGTCAACTCTGAACCCGTAACCACGGCCAACGGGGACACGCGCCCGCACAAATACACAGAGGGAGATGCACACCAATTTACATGCACATGCCCGGGCACAGGTGCATGCGCGCACACACACACACACACACACACATGCTTACGCTCACCCACATGCTGACACAAACGGCGGAAACGGATGAATGTCGATGCAGACTCACACCGAATGCACAAGCACACGTCCCCTTGCACCTACACGCGTGCATTACCGCATGCGTGCGCTCATTCATTCACACACATGCACACCCACCCCCTTACACACACACACACACACACACACACACACACACACACACACTCCCTCTGGCCTCCTACTTCAATGTGTCTTGCCCAGCACAAATGACTTGATGGGCAGTTAAATGCAGGGGTCAGGGGTTAAATGAACACCGTTGTTTATGAGGATGCGGTGTGAATCCATTTGCATCCTATCTCCACCCTATTCCAACACACACACACACACACACACACACACACACACACACACACAACCGTTCTCCCCCACCCTTGTGTGTGGGAGTACGCACTCCGGGGGAGGGGGGTGGGAGTGTTGGGGGGAAGGGGGAACTGGTAGACGGCTTGTTTTAAAATCCCATTATCAAGTTATTTATGGAATTCACGGCCCGGCAACCTCTGCGACCTTGTTTTGTTAAACATGAAGCAGACACGATTCCGGCGTGCCGCACCGCCTATTAGCTTTGGTTTTCAGTCGTCTTAAACTGTCAGCAACTTCCATCACCCCGTGGGCAGCGTCCCACTCAGCTTTCTGGTTTTTTTTGGTCCACATCAAATGGACTTATCGGGTAGCTATGTACATATTACAGGAAAAAAAAACAACATATACAGGTGCACATGTGGGTAAGCGTGTTCAATCACATGAGACTGTCCGCCAACACAAAACGGCCCCGGAGGCGGTTTGTACAGGCCGCTTTGTACCACCTACAGTGAGGTTTTAAGCTATTTCTTCACGGTTCTCCGTAATTACTTGCTATACTGGACGGTGAAACAACACAAAAACCCACTGATTACACACTCTATTGTTCCTCAAATGGTTTAAAAACCCCACAATGCACAGGGGCGAACATATCTGTGGCATATCTCCTGCCGCCGGTAGGGGGCGCTAATTTAGGAAACGCTCCTGTGGGTCGTATTAGAGGACAGACGACCCATGTGGTGATATGGGTTGGAGGACTTGTTGGGACACACACACACAACTAGTGTGAAGGCCGTGTGAACTGTATAGACAAATACACGCACACACCCTCATCCCATGATGGCTGTGCCCAGACGGACGCCGCCAGTGTCAAAGTGGAGCCCGTCACTCTTCGTCTGTGTTTGTGTTTGACTGGGACTTAACGCCGTCTCTGTGGCCGGTCATGGGCGGACCCACAAACGGGGACCAACGCCATGCAAATTCCACTTGCCTCTTGTGCGTTAATGCTCTCGTTTAAATAAGAAGCTGCTTCTCCCTTTTGGCCACCGGCCCCACGCGCCGGTCAACGAACTCTCGTTACATGTAAACAAACTGCAGGATTATTCAAATGACACTGCCGCTCCCGTGAGATGTGAGAGATGATGGGCGGCGGGGAGGGGGGGGGTTGAACATCTCGTAACACAAAAGGAGGAGGTGGTCGGTGGTTTGCAAGGTTGTATGCAAAGTACGATTTCACCTTGTGGGGTGAAAAGTGCGAGCCTTTGGTGTGGTTTGTCTTGGTTGTGTGTGTTTGTCTGCATCTCCGTGTTAGTTTTGGGTGCGAGTGTGTGTGAGATAACGTCAATATTCCCTCACTCGCTGACATGAGTCTGCACTTGCTAGCATGTGGGACGCACTCATCGGCAATGCAGTGTTTGGTAGGGGGGGGTCACAGCAAGTCATAATCAGGTGTTGCACATCACCGGACCACTCACAATCGTGGCTCACCTCGACAGGAAGTCAAGTGGAAAGACTGCACCCAGATAACAACGAGTCTTTGGCCCAAATGTGGCCCACATCTGCAGTTATCTTACGGCCCACGTTTGGCCTTGAAGGACGGCGTTGACTCAGGGTGAGTGTGGCTGCCTCAACTCAGCCACACTTGGGCCACACCTGGCCCACATAGTATGTGCTGTAACCCAAGTCAAGCCCAGTTCATTACATTTGGGCCGTGTCTGGCCCACACAACACTTGCCGTAACCCAACCGAGCATCAGAATGGGGAAGAAAGGTGATTTAAGTGACTTTGAACGTGGCATGGTTGTTGGTGCCAGACGGGCTGGTCTGAGTATTTCAGAAACTGCTGATCTACTGGGATTTTCACGCACAACCATCTCTAGGGTTTACAGAGAATGGTCCGAAAAAGAGAAAATATCCAGTGAGCGGCAGTTCTGTGGGCGAAAATGCCTTGTTGATGCCAGAGGTCAGAGGAGAATGGCCAGACTGGTTCGAGCTGACAGAAAGGCAACAGTAACTCAAATAACCACTCATTACAACCGAGGTATGCAGAAGAGCATCTCTGAACGCACAACACGTCGAACCTTGAGGCAGATGGGCTACAGCAGCAGAAGACCACACCGGGTGCCACTCCTGTCAGCTAAGAACAGGAAACTGAGGCTCCAATTCGCACAGGCTCACCAAAATTGGACAATAGAAGATTGGAAAAACGTTGCCTGGTCTGATGAGTCTCGATCTCTGCTGCGACATTCGGATGGTAGGGTCAGAATTTGGCGTCAACAACATGAAAGCATGGATCCATCCTGCCTTGTATCAGCGGTTCAGGCTGGTGGTGGTGGTGTAATGGTGGGGGGGATATTTTCTTGGCACACTTTGGGCCCCTTAGTACCAATTGAGCATCGTGTCAATGCCACAGCCTACCTGAGTATTGTTGCTGACCATGTCCATCCCTTTATGACCACAGTGTTCCCATCTTCTGATGGCTACTTCCAGCAGGATAACGCGCCATGTCATAAAGCTCGAATCATCTCAGACTGGTTTCTTGAACATGACAATGAGTTCACTGTACTCAAATGGCCTCCACAGTCACCAGATCTCAATCCAATAGAGCACCTTTGGGATGTGGTGGACCGGGAGATTCGCATCATGGATGTGCAGCTGACAAATCTGCAGCAACTGCGTGATGCTATCATGTCAATATGGACCAAACTCTCTGAGGAATGTTTCCAGTACCTTGTTGAATCTATGCCACGAAGGATTAAGGCAGTTCTGAAGGCAAAAGGGGGTCCAACCCGGCACTAGCAAGGTGTACCTAATAAAGTGGCCAGTGAGTGTATATGTGACCAGTAAGAGATTGCTGACATCTTATTTTACAATTTATATGACATTTTTTAATCACTGTGTTCTCAATGAAGCGCCAAAATGGAACAAAGGCACAGTTTCTTCATCCTTTCCTTCTTCATACCATCTTCCCTCTCCGTGCTATTTGCTTAGCAAACTCTCAGCAACTCCATCAGCAAGAGCAAGTATTTGAAGAGGGCAAGACAAAAAAAAAAAAAACCCAGCCTCACACTGCCCCGGCGTGTCTTCCATTATTTAGCAAGGTCCCAGCTGTGGGGCACCGCAGATTAAATCTCCCTCTCCAACACGTACGCCAGCCAAAAGAGCTTCACATTGTGGTGTGGGCCCAATGCCACCAGACAAGAAACGTACTGGAGAGAGAGAAAAAAACCCCCAAAAAACCCAAAAACAAAACAAAATAAAAAAACACTGACCCTCCCTCGTGCGCTCAACGGTACTTTCAGAACACTTAGAGGAGCTGGAACCGAAAACGGATTTCGATTTAGTGATTAAATTTGGCAGCAGCGGGGCAGCCGCAACCAAGCTAAATTGCCCAGAGCTTGTCTCTCTGTTATACTATATCAGTGTAACCGGTTACTTTGTTGCCCGGTGCGGGATTCGATACGAGGTGTACTGCGTCACAAGGCGATGTCACTAACCACTCGGCTAAAGGGTCAGACCCGCTAGCTAGGAGCTAACGTGTCTTATTAGTAGTTTACACTAGCTTGCCTCTCTGTTATACTATATCAGTGTAACCGGTTACTTTGTTGCCCGGTGCGGGATTCGATACAAGGTGTACTGCGTCACAAGGCGACGTCACTAACCGCTCGGCTAAAGGGTCAGAGCCGCTAATTAGGAGCTAACGTGTCTTATTACTAGTTTACAGTCGTCACCCTCTCCCGGAAGCGCGCCCTCGCGCTTTGTTATTCCCGCGCTGCGAAGAGACTTCCGAGGATCTGCACACTTCCGGATCCCACCGCCGCCACCAATGTAACCGAGGGTTTGTGGGTGTGGCCTATACTGTGTGAAACTATAAAATAACAAATACGGAGGCTCCACTTTCACACGAGGACCACGTTATTTGGATTCTTCCCCCCCAGCAGAACGCCACAGCAACAACACTGCGTACAGCACTTCCGCTCTCTCTTCAGCCTTCAAAATAAGAGCTCAAGGCGTATACTGTGGCGACAGCTTATAACAGGAACTTAACATCACTAACAGGCCAAGTCCAGAAAAATAGGTTACATTAGTGATAGAAAGTATAATTAACGATGCTGGACGGAGTCAAAAAGTGGTCCTCGGGCCTGTTTGCACCCGGTAATCCCGGCCATTGAACACATAAATAGTAGATGAGCGTTGTGGTTTTGATGCTGTACTGACACGTACTTAACATGCCTTTCTGCTGTCCTTCAACAACGAGGTCGTATAAAGGTGGGTGTCGGACCGGCGGCTGGTGCTAACTAATTTTGAGGGGGGGTGCAATTTACCTTGGCACAGCACACCTGACAGCTGCTTTAAAGTCCACACAGTCAGTTATTAAGAAGGACAATATACATCCATCCATCCATCCATCCATGCATCCGTCCGTCCATCTTTCCAGTAAAATCATCATTCTATTCATCTGTCCATCCATTCACCCATGACTTCAGCCGTCCATTTATTCATCCATATGTCTGTCAGTACATCTGTGCATCCATCCATCAACCTATCTATATATTCATTCATCCATCCCATCTGTGTATCCATCCATTCTATTCACCTTCTACCAACGCGTCCATATAGTACTTGTATGCATCCATCTAGCCGCTGGACCACCGACCTCTTTCCTCTGGAGATGGTTGTTTTCTTCTGCTGTCACTAGATAACGGGGATCACAGCTTTATGATGCAGGTGCTTATCGACCCACGCGGCTCATCTGATCGACTTCTTCTCTGTTTGCTGAAGCCACATGCTTGTCAGAACAGATGAGACGCGGTGGCAGATATGTGCCGCGTCAGCAGTAAACTGTCAGGTGCACCTCGGCTCATCCCCGTCAGTCTGTCTGTCTGCCCAGCTAGCTGTCTGTCTGCTCTCCTACCTGTGTGTCTGTCTATCCCCCGATCTGTCTTTCTGTCTACCCACCTGTCCTCCCGTCTCTCTGTCTGTCTGCCTGTTTCCCCTCATCTGCCGTTCTGTCTACCATCCTTTCCATCATGTTGTCCATCTAACCTCCCATCTGTCTTTTTATTTATTTGCCCCTTATCTGTCTCTCTGTTCATCTACCCTCCTACCTGTCTTTCTTTCTGCCCTCTTACTTGTCTGTACGCCTGCGTACCCTCCTTCCTATATGTCTACCCTCCCATGTCTCTGTCTGCCCTCTTTGTTAAGATCAGTAAGACAGGCAGTGGATTTAAGCAATGTAAAAGGGATTTATTGTAGGAGTAAAGGGGAATGAGGATGGCAGGCAAGGCAGAAAGTAGAGCGGCGATGGCGGATGCAGGGGTGTAGCACAAAATCCTGGGCCCTATACATCAGCAGTCTCTGTGGGCCTCTTTTGTCTCTCATGCATCACTTTTTTGAGTTCTAGCATACTGTATATTATTTACTATCACAGTACATTAACCTATTTGTTTAGGTAGTAGGAGTTAAGCGTTAGCTAGCTAGCTGCTAACTAGCTGTGGTAGTAGGAGTTAGCTAGCAGCTGTTCTTTTAAAAGCTCCTAGCTCACCTTTCTTGTGGAAGAAATTACTCAACAGTTGTTTTCCCTCATTTTGCCTGGATCAGCAGTCACTCGCGACAGGACTAGATGAGCTGCACTGAGAGATTCTCGTGAGGGGCGGACTAAACCATTGTGCACCTTTTCTAAGGAAGGGGTGAGAGGGGCCTCAGAGAGCCTCCAGTATTTTCTTTAAGTCCCTCAACCGATGCATTGAGACAACTTTAACTGAAGTTATAACAATTTGCAAACCAAAACAAACTTTTAATTCCAGGCTTCCTGAGGGCCGCCTCTCCCTTCTGGGCCATGGTAGGTCCACCCCCCCCACTATGACGCCGCTGGGCGGATGGCAGAGCTGAGCTGAGCAGGACAGACAGACGAGGGAGTGAGTATGGCTGGCTAGGACTAAGTGAGCAAGCCAGAAAGACAGACAGACAGACAGACAGACAGACAGACAGGCAGACAGGGACTGGAGATTAGTGATCCTGGAAACACAAGGAGACATGATAAATACAGGTAAAGAAAACAACTACACACCAAGGTGGGTGCTACACATTGGTGGTGGTTGAAGTGAGTTACCCCTTCAGTGTGTAGCGCTTTGGGTGTCTAGAAAAGCACTATATACGTGTAATGATTATTATTATTTATTATTATTATTAGTACTAGTAGTAGTAGTAGGAACTACTGTATTCATCATTTGTAAAGCATTTGTAAAGTATTTGTAAAGCAAGACATGCACCAGTGGTTAGTGAGTGTGTTAATAGATGTTTATAAATACGTATTAATACTGCAGTTGATGATTAACTCAGGTAGTTAGTAGTTGTTAGGTAAGTATTTTGTATGAGCTCATCTAAAGTGAGGACTATCTATGTCTTACAAAGCATTTACACATGAGACTGAAAGACCAGCAGCACCTTGAGACTCACAAAAGTCTAACGGATCATAAGATCCTTCAGAAAGTGTAACTACATGATTAACACACTATTTACATGTACATTTATGCATGAATTAATCATGAACTGCAGTATTAATAAGTATTTATAAACATCTATTAACACACTCACTAACCACTGGTGCATGTCTTGCTTTACAAGTGATGAATTCAGTAGTTACTAATACTTAACTGATGCTTCATTTGTGTAGTTGTTACAGTGTTACTGGGATAACTCTGAATGTGATGCTGCAGACTGGCTGAGGGTGAGACACCACCACCGTGGCTGAAACAACGATCTGATGACTGGATGGAGAAGCGGAGTACTGAGCTGAGGAGTTGGTGGGAGGAAGGTGTGCAGGCTGGGTGGGTCAGGTGAAAGAACCACCAATCAGGAGGGAGCTGGAGAGTGCCAGGTAAGGAAGCCATGCTCACACACAAACACACACACAACACACACATGCGCGGGGGGGGGGGGGAAGGGAAACACAAGGGAAACAACTGGAGGCACGGTCAGGGCTGTGACACTCTTACCTCTCTGTCTGTCTGCCCTTCTATCTGTCTTTCTACTGCCCTTTATTTATCTTTCTATCCATATGCCCTCTTTATTTTTCCTTTTGTTTTTTTCTGTCTGTCTACTCTCCTATCCGTCTATTTGTCTTCCCTTCTATCTGTCTGTCTCTCTATCTGTCTGCCCTCCCATCCATCATTCTGTATGTCCGTCCTCCTGTCTGCTTTTCTGACTGTCTGGCCTACTATTTGTCTTGCCGTCTGTTGTTTAATGGTGAAACTTTAGTAGTTTTTCTTTCTTTCGTGACTGACTCATCTGTTATGTCTTGGTGAGGCTGGAAGTCCATCATGTCCTGCAGACAGGGGAATGAATGCATGCACACACTCTTCTTTCGTCTTCTTTCAGCTTGTTCCCTCCTTCTCAGGGGTCGCCACAGTGGATTTTATAGTTTTCATTGGTACCCTGTGAGCACACAGCACCAATGGCGGTCACTGTCAACCCGGGCCTTGAGCGATCTGGTAGTGAGCCCCGACCGGTGTGGTTTTGTCAGTCTGCATACTGATTTGGCAAACTTTTACGTCAGATGCCCTTCCTCACACAACCACTAACCCTATGGACAGGGGCACAGGTAAAGCACTGGATGCCGTCCCAGTATTCATGGACTTGCACCCATGCCTGTCACCAAGCCCAACCTAGATAGCAGGCCCATTGGGCCTAATCTGGTGCACTTTTTGGTACTTACGGCTCAGTTACGGCACTGGCAACTGTTGTGTGGGCCAGACGTGGCCCAAATGTAATGAACCGGGCTTGACTTGGGTTACAGCAAGTGTTGTGTGGGCCAGACATGGCCCAAATGTAATGAACCGGGCTTGACTTGGGTTACAGCACATCCTATGTGGGCCAGATGTGGCCCAAATGTAATGAACCGGGCTTGGCTTGGGTTACAGCACATCCTATGTGGGCCAGATGTGGCCCAAATGTAATGAACCGGGCTTGGCTTGGGTTACAGCACATACTATGTGGGCCAGACATGGCCCAAATGTAATGAACCGGGCTTGACTTGGGTTACAGCACATCCTATGTGGGCCAGATGATGTCCAAGTGTGGCTGAGTTGAGGTAGCCACACTCACCCTGAGTCAATGCCGTCATTCAAGGCCAAATGTGGGCTGTAAGACAACTGCAGATGTGGGCCACATTTGGGCCAAAGATTCTTTGCTATCTGGGACGCCACGCACCGACAAAACCCACAAAAACACACCACTGAACACACACACACACACATTTCTAGGATGAGGTGCACGTGGTTTTCAGTGCCCGGGGAAAGACTACTTCTTACAAGTAGAGGTGACAGAAGAACCCATTCCAGGCCGGCACTAAGACAGGCGGTCTTAGAGAGGAGGAGAGAGGGAAAGGAAGATGAAGTGAGGCTGAGATCCTCTGACTCCTCGAACCACAGTCAGACTTACCGTTACTATATCCCATCACATTTACTTTTAACTTACAATGTTATACAGCTACTCTCATGACCACATATAGTCATGAGAGTAGCTGTACTAAGTAGTACAGGACTGCAGTAGTAAGTACTGTACTAAGTAATAAATACAGCATAGGAGTGAAAAGTAACAGCTGTACAAAAAGCAAAAAAGCCAATGATTGCATGAATATTAGATTCATGTTATATCTGGTTCTCTTAACCGTCTTAGTGTGTGCATCCAGCTGCACATGCACAGCCAGACAGAGACAATAATCTGATGTGAGATGTGGCGGCACGGTGGCACAGTGGTTAGCGCGGTCGCCTCACAGCAAGAAGGTCATGGGTTCGAACCCCAAGGTTATCCAACCTTGGGGGTCGTCTCGGGTCGTCTTCTGTGTGGAGTTTGCATGTTCTCTGTGTGTCTGTGTGGGTTTCCTCCAGGTGCTCCGGTTTCCTCCCACAGTCCAAAGACATGTAGGTCAGGTGACTCGGCTGTACTACATTGCCCCTAGCTATGAATGTGTGTGTGTGTGTGTGTGTGTGTGTGTGTGTGTGTGTGTGTGTGTGTGTGTGTGTGTGTGTGTGTGTGTGTGTGTGTGTGTGTGTGGGCCCTGTGATGGCCTGGCGGCCTGTCCAGGGTGTCTCCCTGCTTGCCGCCTAGTGACTGCTGGGGTAGGCTCCAGCATCCCCGTGACCCTGAGAGCAGGATAAGCAGGTCGGATAATGGACGGATGATGGATGGATGTGATATAAAAAAAAAAAGCTCTGTTCTCTGTGACGTCATCCGTGTCACTGAACAGCTTTGTAAGAAGGTATGTGTGCACTGATCAGCTCACAAGACGGACCAGGAAAAGGCCAAGGACCACAAAAAATAATTTTGTCCTCCCCGGTAGCCCGTGGCTGCTCAGTCACTGTTATTGCATATTGTAAAACTCCACAAGAACCAAGAGCGCACACACATACACACTGCACACATACCCAGTTTCCCTTTGATGGCTTAGTTTCCCTTGGGTCTTTAGGGTGTCATATTGTGCCTTTCTTGTACGCTGGGAAATGCACAAATACACATACATTTGTGCACATCAGCTGTCACACTCTCTCTCAAACACACACACACACACACACACACACACACACACACACACACACACACACACACACACACACACACGACATGCAGTGTTATGGAACCAGAGTGCACGCCCCCTCCACCATCCCCGAATCAAAACTTGAACCACAGGGCCCGTTCTTCGCCTCCACCCCCGACAATGGAAAGCTCTCCTGGGAGTGTGTGTGTGTGTGTGTGTGTGTGTGTGTTTGGGGTTGGCAACATTCCCCTGTGTTGTGTTGGCCCCAGGCAACACAAGGTAACATCAAACACTTCTTTTTCTTTATGACTTATTTATTTATATTGCTGCCTCAGTGTGTGTTAGAGAGCGAGAGAGAGAGAGAGAGAGCGAGAGAGCGAGAGAGAGAGAGAGAGAGAGAGAGAGAGAGAGAGAGAGAGAGAGAGAGAGAGAGAGAGAGAGAGAGAGAGAGAGAGAGAGAGAGAGAGAGAGAGAGAGAGAGAGAGAGAGAGAGAGAGAGAGAGAGAGAGTGAGAGCGAGAGCGAGAGAGAGAGAGAGAGAGAGTGAGAGCGAGAGCGAGAGAGAGAGAGAGAGAGAGAGTCTAGGTATCAGTTAACTCTAGGTAGCATCACCTTAGAGCATACGATGCAGTATACTTACCTGGGTCTAGTTATTACAGCATCGGGGAGTTTCAGTAGGGCAGTGAATAACCTAAAACAAGAGGCTGGCAGAGCTCTATATGCAATTAAATATACATTCTTTATCATTGATATACCAATCTCCATCTGGCGCAAACTGTTTGATAGTGTAACTCTGCCCATTGCACTATATGGAAGTGAGGTATGGGGTCCACTCAGTCTTTCCAGCTACACTAGATGGGACAAGCATCCAGCAGAAACCCTACATGCTGAATTCTGTAGAATGATTCTGAAAATACAAAGGAAAACACCAAACAACGCATGTAGGGCAGAATTAGGCCGGTTTCCATTACTGATAAATGTACAAAAAAGATCTCTAAATTTCTGGATGCACTTAAACACAAGCCCAACAAATACATTGCACTTTAAAGCTCTGAAAACCCAAGAACTGAACCCCGAAAAGAGTCCCCTGAAGCAGCTGGCTCTGAGACTCATTAACCCTGTAACAAATACTAAGACCAACCAACCTCAGGCCAGCACTGCATCCCAAACAAAGATTATGATAAATCAGGCTATAAAACAAAGCAAGAACAATTATCTGAAACATTGGAACGCTGAAATCAAAACTCAAAACAAACTAGAAGTCTATCGGGCCCTAAAAACAAACTATGATTTGGAAGAATACCTCTTAACTGTCAGAGACAGGAAGCAGCGACAGACCCTCACCAAACACAGGCTCAGTGACCACAGTCTCGCCATTGAAAAGGGGAGACACAAAAAGACGTGGGGGCCAAAAGAGCAACGATCATGTGGTCAGAGCAGGACAGATGAGGTGGAGACAGAGGTGCACTTCCTCCTTACATGTGACAGATTTGAAAAACAGCGCCGGGCTTTTGTCCAGGAGCTGGAACATGTGACTCCAGAGTAGCAGGACGCAGGTAAGCTGCGGGGGGTCCTGGGAGGGGGACCAGCGGTGAGCATTGCAGCAAGATTTATATTTTCCTGCCACAACCTGAG